>JAKCPI010026338.1:0-115835 GCA_023213315.1 Euborellia annulipes | reverse complement strand
GAGAGCCCAGTTCTGGGGTTTCCTCTCGAACTCATCTTCCCAAAAAATTTTTTGGCTACGGAGCCATCTCGCGCCCGTTCATCATCTACGTTCTTATAATCTCTAAGGTATTTTTTGTTTAATTAAGTACAAACATGATTAGAAAATATTTATGGGATATTAAATATTTAATATGTAATAATTAGGTTTTCTCAAAATGATTCAAATATTTAAAATTATAATCTAAATTTATTTTTTTAATCAATAAATAAGAATTTAAGATAACTAACAGCCCTTATAACTGACTTTTCGGAACAATCTTTATTTTTTCATTTGAATTGAGAAAATCTCTCCTAGAAGAACGGAATTGTCGTAATGTCTGATAAGAGTTTGGGGGATGGTGAGAAGAGATAAAAGAAGAGTGTTTGTGATTCCAACGACCCGCAAAGAGCGCAGAATCGCGGAACATGGTTTGAGAGAAGGTCGTGGGAGGGGGGGGATGGAAAAGGGAGACAGACGAAGAACCGGAGCCATTTTGGGCTAATTACCATTTCGTTATTTTACCATCCATGAATGTACAGACACGCCCAGGGGGTGGACTTAAATTGCGGCGGGGTGCCAAAGTCTTGATGGCCTAGCTTATCTGGTACAGTACGTATCAAAAGTCAACGACTTCAAAGAAAAATAATAATGGAAAACTTTTAATTCTTCTAATTAAGAAACAGATTTGAATATATTGTTAATACGTATAAAAAAAAGTCGATTCCTTCCATTTTCTTTTAGAATTCTATTTCAATTTTACTTTCTCTTACCTATGTATATATGTAATATATATATAGAGAGAAAGTATTGGATTCATGTCAAAAATTCGATGTCGAGATTTTGATGGATCTTCACGTTTTGAGGTCCCCTGAATCCAAAAAAGTGGTTTTCGCGACATGGTCTGTCTGTGGGTGGGTGGGTGGGTGGGGGGTGGGTGTGTGTTCAATTTTAAGCATGAAGGAATTGAGCTACGAGGTTGAAATTTTATATTTAAGTTAAACACCCCCGGGACCGGAAAATAAGCTTTTAATCAAAATCGGCCAAGAGTACTAGTACTTTACTGATGTACTTTTTCAGTTTTTTTCGATTTTCTCAAAATTTGCTCCAACGATTTTTTTTTAAATTCAAAAATCAATTATTTTTTTAGATGCTCTTTAAAATGTACATTCTCATTTTGCGATTGAAATCTTCTGAAGACCACTTTACTCTTGTGTTTCATAGGAAAGATAGGAAAAATGGTTGCCATGGTAACAAAATATAAATATTTTCCCATACTTATAAATTTTACATCTGAATTCCAAATGTACCGTTCGACTGGGAAAATATATATATTTCGACACGAATTTTGAGGTGGGCAGCATTCTCACAAATCTGGTGTCGAGATTACCGAAGGTGGCAGAAGAGCACGTACGTTCGAGTACCGAGCCGTCTAAAGAGGAGATTTGTGTGTTTTCGTCCGGAGCGACAAGCCCCCCCTGCAGCACAACTGTTGCGCTACACCAGCATGATCCCTAGTTGTGTGTGCTGAGAGGTGATTGGGAACCAGTTTTCGGGGTTCTGTGCAGAAAAATTTGTTGCGCTGATGTCTGTATATTTCCCCTACTGCAGAAAAATTTGTGCGCTTGGGAAGTTTGGGGGGGAGCCTCCCTGCGCCATGTGTTAGGGGTTCTCGGGGGCCCCCCTGCCCCTCCCCTGCCCCCCCCCCCAAATAGACCCCTTTTGATCACGCCCTCCCAAAACGTGTATATCTATCAAAATCTTGACATCGAATTTTTGACATGAATTCAATATGGTACTTTCTTTCTTTATATATTAACATATATAGAGTTAAGAGAAACTGTGATGCAGTCTAATTAGTTACACCTGACTTTTGAAAAAAACCTCAGCAATGATGAAAAATATTGTAATATTTTTTCCATATAAATTTAATGTGAATCGGAGCACTAGCGTAACGTTTTTTAGCTGCCCCCCCCGCAAACCTTTATTTCAGGCCCCATTAATAGACCAATCAAAAAGAGAAATTTTCATTGTTTTTTTCCCGTTTTTATCGGAGCCCCTGAGGGCCCCGGGCCCTCTCAAAGAGAAATTTTCATTAAATTTTTTACCGTTTTTATAGGAGGGAGAGAAATTTTCATTATTTTTTTTTTATCTAAATTTTTCCGTTTTTATCGGAGCTACCCACATATTTTTAGCCGGGCCCGGCCCGTGGGCCCCCCAAGGTCCGGGCCCCCGCATCGCGGGGTCTGCGGGGGCGTACGTTACGCCACTGAATCGGAGTGATAATATTCTTAAGTGGCCAATTTTAATTTATTTTGATCCGCTCTCTATAAAAGATCCCTGATCTAATGACTAGATGAACATCGATAGTAACCTAGTTGGAATTTTCAAAATCAAATCTTAATATCTGTTGGCTGATTTAAACCAAGTTGGGAATGAGAAGCTTAACTAAATTTTTGTAACAAATTGATTACGAAAAGACTTTTTTCTTAGGGCCTCTAATATGTTGATTCGTATTTTTGGGATATAATGATTTCATATAGATAGATAAGAGAAAGTAAAAATCTCTGGATTTCTTTTCTTTTTTCCTCAAGATAGAATATATTAGGGTGATCTCGTTTTAATGTAAAATAAATAGTATTGTTAATATTGTTCTTGTTATTGGTTCCCCCGCGAAAAAAACCGATACTTGCTCAGCAGAATTCGATAAGAGGCAATGAAACGGTGAAAAGAAAGAGAGAAAGAAAAAAAAAGGGCGGTATTGGAAAAAAAGAAGAGTATAGGGCTGGTGGTGGGGGGAATGCTTCCGCCCTACCAATTTGGTGGCAAAGTGAGAGAGAAGTCCATTGCTAGATTAGTCTGGGGCGAGAGGAAAACATCTCGACACCATTTCACGTACGATTAATTCTATTAAATAATTGAAAAAACCAGTCTTTGTGTTGTTGAGGATTTAGCATTAGGAGCTAATAATATAGTGCTTTTAAATAAATGAATGACATCTTTTTAATGCAATTGTCTAATTGAACTCAAAATGAAGGAGTAAAAAAATCCGATTAGGCTTATTAGAAATGTTTATTTCGCGTCTGAAAAGAGAGAAAATAAAAAAGAAAAAGAAACCATTATAAAATTAAATATTATGAGGTGGAATCACATGGGCAATCAAGCAGGGTCGATAAGGAATGATCATAAGAAATAATTTGACTTTGAGGATGTAGGCTACAAGATTATATAACTCACTAAATGTATTTTGAAGTTTACTTGTATCTGGATTCAGATGTATTGAATGAATTACAATAAAAATATTTTTTTATTTTTCAGGAATTCTAACCATGACGACTGGTTTGCGCAAATTTCTCAGTTTCGGTCACCATTTGTGACCTTCATCAAGCCTAAAAATTAAGATACATACATTTTAAACAACTTAAGGCTTAAACAAAATCAATCTGATCTTAGATTACAATCGTACACACTTACATTTAATTCTTTTATCTTAAATTATTTTATTTTTTCTTTTGTTTTTATTTGTTAGTTTGTTTTTTGAAAAAGTAAAAAAAGTATTCAAAATAATTTAGGCATAAGATAAAAGAATTAATAAAACAGATTGTAAGATTGTAATTTAAGCCTTAAGTTTTTTAAAATGTACGTATCTTAAATTTTTAGGCTTGATGAAGGTCACAAAGTGGTGACCGAAACAGAAATTTGCGCAAACCAGTCATGACGACAGTCATGCTTAGAATTCCTGAAAAATAAAAAAAATTTTGAAAATTTGTTTATTGTAATTCATTCAATCCATCTGAATCCAGATATAAGTAAACTTCAAAATACATTTAGTGGGATAAGCAGTGGCGTAGCGAGGGGGGGAGCAAGGGGGGTCATCATGCCCCGGGCGCGACTCACAAAGGGGCGCCAAATGGTCCGCAAAACAAAAATTAGGTGTTGGCTGTGTCTTCTACACAGCCGGTGGCTTTTTAACGTGACAACGTCTTTTGCTTGACTTCAAAAAAAAATTTTTTTCTCTTACCTATATTGAAATATAAAGAGAGAAAGTATTGTTTTTTTTACTAGTAGTTTGTTTTCATAAATAAACATGTTCAAACATTTTCATTGAAACAATATATGACAGAGGTGGCTTTTTTTTATCCATTAAAGGCGACTTATGCTTAAAAAATGAGGTTTTTCGAGAAAAAAACTAATTTTAGCGTTAATTACTGGGGATTTTTTTTATTTATTCTATTAGAGGTTATCTTTCTGCACCAAATGACATCTCATTTAGTCAGATCTGATTAGCCGTTCGGAATCTACAGGGGTTTAAAATTTCGAAAAACGAAATCCCGCCGAGTGCTCTCATGCGGTAAAATGACGTCATATCAAAAAAATGAAAAAATTACCTCTGGGCATTGGACCACTCTTTCTAAAACTATATTTAGATTTAATGTAGCTTTTATGGGCAATTAGCTAGGCGTTACATAAATAGGGCTATTTTTCGATATTTTTTTGCCTAAAAAATGAGGTTTTTCGAGAAAAAAACTAATTTTGGAGTTAATTACTCGGGATTTTTTTTATTTATTCTATTAGAGGTTTTCTCTCTGCACCAAATGACATCTCATTTAGTCTGATCTGATTAGCCGTTCGGAATCTACAGGGGTTTAAACTTTCAAATTAGAATTTACCGCAGCACGGTAAAATAAAATGGTAGGAAAAAATAAATGGTGAAATCTTTAGCTGAAAACTCATTCTTTCTAACCGTATATTTCCCATAATTATATCTCTTAAGACAGAAGAGTTATTAAAGCCGATAAACTTTTTCGTGCATACCCCTCTAACCTGCCTCTATAGACACATGATTTGTAAGACGTTGTCACGTCAAAAATTGCTGGATAATTTTTATTTTTATTATAATTGATTTCTGGAAAATATATTTTAAATTTAGTCCCAGTGTAATATAATAATTTTGTATATTTTACAAATAATATTATATGATTTTCAAATGGGGGGGGCGCTAAAAAGGTATTGTGCCCCGGGCGCGAGTTAAGCTCACTACGCCACTGGGGATAAGAAATAATGTTTGAAAAAAACGTTATAAAAGTAAAGCATTTTTAATTCAATAAATGTTTGTTGACTTCAAGTCCCGAAGAAGGACGCGATTGGCGTCCGAAACGTTGACCAAAAGGATTTAAATAATTTTTTATTCTCCTGGCTGCATATCATATAATACCCATTTTACACTTTTAACACAAATACTAAATAGAAAATAAAATCTGGGCATGGGACATTTGGAAGGTAGAATGAATGAACTGGAATCAGGATGGAGGAGAGGCGAATTTAGAGAGCGATATAAAATATAACAAATATCATATTCTTTCCATAGATTGTCCAAAAAAATTGATAGTTTTCTTTAAAATCAATATTAAAACTTCGCCCCCTCCGCCGTTACGCCGCAGCACTCTAATTGTTAATAAAATGGTTTTCTCTCCGAAATTTATTTTCAAATAAATGTGTAATGAAAAACAAAATGGAAATTTTATAAAAAAAAATAAAAAAATGGGGGATTTTTATTACTTAGAAAAATATTTATTTTATTGAGGATCATAATGGTAGTGAAGCACTAATTTCCAAATGAAACTTGGGACAACTTGGTTGGTCATTCGCGCAGTGAGACCAATAAAATCCAGCCCGTTTGCCAAAACGAGAGTGGGTGGTCTATTTGATTAATTCTATCGATTGTATTTAGAGCTTTAATTGTTTTCCATCTAAATCACCATCAGAAAGAGGAGGTGGAGGGAAACCGCACATCTAATGTAACAAACCCATCCCCAAAGGAGTTAGTAAATTTGCAAAATTTATCTCTTATTCAAAACAATCTTTGTATGATAATTCGTTAAATTATTATTTCTAATCAAAAACAACTCTGCCTGCGGATCTTCGTCAAAAATTCTAGATCTTTTTTGCAAAATAGGTTCTGTCAAATACCACTTCCGGTTGACAGATTTGTTCCAAAAGTTAATACAAATTTTAGATTAAGAAAATATCAAATTTCATCAATCTAACTCGTTACGTTTTCAAGTTAACACAAAAATATATAACCCAATTCCAAAATTATTTTTTTGTCAGATCTAAAACTCCGAAAATCATTAAAATGTTGACGTCGAATTTTTTTTTACCATTGCAATACTTTATAATCTATATTCCAAATTACAACAAAATATTAATATTATTAGGCTTAAGAAGATGATGGGAAACCGAAAGTAAAAGGTATATTAACTAGATAGAGCTTTGTTTTAAAAAAAGATGGAATTTTTCTTCAATCAACTCAACGATCAATAAATTGTAATAAGCCAGTCAATATATCGTTTAAGGTGCGCGTCTCGAAAAACCGTTAGAGGCCAATTCAGAAGCTGGTTACTCTAGGCGGCAAGAGATGGCGTTAGTTTTGCCCATAGGGAAACAAGGGTTTTATTCCATTTCATTTGAAAGGTTCCAGCTAATTAATTATGGGTAGAAAATTAATTATTTTTTAACACAATGATTACTAATTTAATTATCGATAAGATATAGACCGAATTTTTTTTAAACATCTTTTATTTAATGTGAATAATCAAAAAAAAAATTCTTTTTTTCGAAAATCAAAAAAAGGGCTTCTATAAGTTGTAGATATTTTAAATAGCTTTAAGAAAGGAACTCTATGAGTAGGGCAGCCAGCGAAAATAAAAAACCTTTATATTATTTCGTCTACGTTTCGGGAACGCATCGCTCCCATCTTCAGGACCTGTGGCCGTCAAATATTTATTAATTTAGTACAAATATCATGATATCATTCAACAATTAATTCGTAAGCATTTTTTAACTACTTTTTGTAAATAATATAATTGTAATGATATTTGTACTAAATTAATAAATATTTGACGGCCACAGCTCCTGAAGATGGGAGCGATGCGTTCCCGAAACGTAGACGAAATAATATAAAGGTTTTTTATTTTCGCTGGCTGCCCTACTCATAGAGTTCCTTTCTTCAATCATCACCACAGCCATTCTTCTACTCTTCATTAAATAGCTTTAATTTAAAAAATATTTGAGGCCCTGGAGTCGAACCAGGACCCCCAAGATATCGAAATCTAATAAGGATATTTAACTAAAATTAAAGTAAAATTTTAAAATAGAATTAAAAAAAAAAGTAAAAGGCGTGACAATTTGACGCATTGATTGGAAGGAAAAAAACTTCTCTAAATCACATTTTCTGTTGTTATCAGCTTGACTGTTTACTTATTAGAAACAGATTGGAAAGCTGATCGAGAGTTTTTTTCTCATCCATAGATGCATGATACGGCTTAAAGCTTTTACCGGGATGAAGCAGCGTTAGGGTGGCTAAGAAATCCACTCATGTTGATATAGGAGTCTTTGGGGAAGGTCTCTTTCCAAGCCGGATTTTTTAAATATTTCCTATTATTGTGAAATGATTTTTAAAAACCTGCCTCTTGGATGCATGTGCCAATAACACAACTAGGCATTTTGGTGCTATAACTTGCAAGAATATAATCAAAAAATTTGTAAAATCAATGAAAAAACAATTTTAATAAAGCTATTGGGATCTATGGGAGAGGCGTGGCTTCACCTGGTGGCAAAAAATGAACTAGCGATTGTAGGATTGAATGGCTGAGCTGATACGCAAGTACACGTGTTTTATGAGACAAAAAGTTTAATTAAAAATAAAAAATGGGTGTGACGATACAGGAAATTTGTAGGTTTTCTTCTGCCACACTTACTAATAGAAATTTTATTTGTGGAGACAATATTATTGATCCTGGTCATGTTTTAAAGTGAGTAATAGTAATGACAGTTTCAATGACAGACCAAATTCTTGCTTTCTGTTTACAAACAACAAGTTTACGAGAAGAATTTCATGAAATAAATGATCAAATTTCATAATAATAATAACAATTGGGATGGATGCTCGTATAAGGCTGGATTAGGAAGTACCTGCAAGCACATTTGGGGCTGCACTTTTATTCTGTAACCGCTATTTATGATATCTGATATGATGTTAGCCAAAAAGTGTTGGAAATATTTTATTGTAATAATAAATACAAGATAATTAAATGATAAATTAACTAAAAAATTAATACCGGTAATTAAATATAAAATTAATAATTTTTTTTTTGTGCTTACAAAAATAATTTAGAAGATTTAAAAAATATCACGTGAATGTGTTTGGAGTGCACCACATAAATCAGCTCTTAAAAAAATACGATATGAGAGGCCTTTGCTCGAGCACAATTGTTTTGGAGAAAAACAAGAAAAAGATAGAGGCAAAAATTAAAAAGAAGGCTTCTAAATCTGATAGATTGATTCTTCTACAATAAAATTATTTATAATTTTCACTATAGTGTCTTTTTTTTGGAAAAGAATGAAATCGAACTGTTTCATGCTTAGATGCATGACTTTTACACCCATAAACACAAAATAGATACACATTACATTTATTTTTATAAGGAGAAAATTTCATATTTGTGAATATATTAGTGTATGTATGTATTATTTATTAATCTAACAATAATGTTTACTCGTGGGTTATAACTTTTTTTTAAATAATACAATTATATCAGATGTTTAAATGGTCTTGTCCCTTATATCACGTTAAACATATGAAGGTTTATCCTACAATGGCTAGTTCGACTTTAAGCCACCAGGTAGCGTATTGAAATGCTAAAGATCCCAATAGGCTTATATGTAAACAAATTAATGAAAAAAAGAGATCAGAAAGATTTCGAGAGAGCTCCCGAGTGGACGGGGTTCGGGTTCTTTGAATTTGAACCTTAAAAGCCTAATGAAAAAAAAATTTAAATTATTTTTATTCAAATTTCTGTTTTAAATTTGATAGAAAAAAATGAGCAACGCAGCTAGTTCTATTTCATTTTATTATTAAAACCAGGGCTTACGTTTCGGTCACATATGGGACCATCTTCAGGGCCAGGTTAATAGCCGGCCATACACGAACGGGTATTTTTGACAGGTGACGGTTTTTTTTTTTATATTAAAAACAAAATTAATTTTAAAAAATTCTTACCTACAATATTTTAAAGTTAAAATAATTTTATTTAAATTTTATTTTTCAAATGGATTTTATTGGAGATGCTGTTCCCTATCTATGATAAAAATTATTTATTTTAATTATTAATTTATTTTGTTTTTTATATTTCCCCATGAATATATTGCATAAAAATTAATTCCCATATTATGTGATATGACATTTCTATTTTTAATCTTAATTAATTTAATGTGTTATGGCTGTGGAGATTTAATCAGGAAACCGAAGGAACTTTGCAGCCAGGAGATTAAATAAAAAAATCTTTTATTTAATTTTTACATGCCGCCGTTTCGGTCGTCTGTCACGACCTTCATCAGGGCAAATAATTGTCAACAATACACGATTTTAGGTATTTTGATATATACTGTAATATACAATTTCATTTTTTTTTTTATTTTTATATATATATATAAATTATCATTTACTTGATTGGGGTCTTGGATTCAATGTTATACTATATGATTACAGTATATATCAAAATACCTAACATCGTGTATTGTTGACAATTATTTGCCCTGATGAAGGTCGTGACAGAGGACCGAAACGTCGGCAAGTAAAAATTAAATAAAAGATTTTTTTATTTAATCTCCAACTGCAAAGTTCCTTCGGTTTCCTGGTATATTTATTTCAGACATTAACCTGGTCCTGAAGATGGTCCCATTATTTGACCGAAACGATGGTCCTGGTTTTAATATTATCTGCGTTGCTCATTTTTTTTTCTACCAAATTTAAATACGAACATTCAGCTATAAACGTACCTGCATCGATTAAATTTTCTGGGATGACCCGGCTTTTTGAGCTCCAAACCTAAATCACTCATCTTTAAAAAATTTTTTTATAAAATTTTCCGCCTTGAGAGAAACCTAAATTGGCTCTTGAAAATAAGATTTAATGGTTAATAATTCAAAAATGTTATTTAAGTGAAAAGACCATACGTTAATGCCCTAGAGCCTAGAGGGGGGGGGGGGTTAAACCTTAAACCAAGCTGGGAGCTCCACGGCTTTGAACACTTTATCTTAGAAATAAATAAAAAATTTTAATAATGAATGCTACGCCTTTTTTTATTATAATTTAATTCATACAAGATTCTAGTATTCAATTGTTTTCTTAATTTCCATCTATCCCTTTTGAATTCCCTTCCCTAGCGATCATTGTAAATAGAATAAAAAATTCACTCAATTACTTTAGCTTATCCATTTTTTGAATTGTTTGCAGTTTTAATAAAAGTATATTCTCGTTTTAGTCCAATACTGGAGAGAGAAATGCAGCGATTTTGTCATGTAAATTTCAAAAAATGGCACGATATAAGGGGCGTAACAAATGGCCGGGCCCCCGTTGAACAAACAGTCATGGCAAAACGAAAGGAATGAAATGATAAAATCTAATTCGAGTGTCTGTGATATTTGGGGATCTTTAGCGCGGCCGTATCATGAATGTATGCATGAGCCGTTCCAGGGGCAGAGAAGGGGGTTCCCGAGGGGAGAACGGGCTTGCCAACGAGCACACACACACACACACTCGAGTACATTTCAACGCCCATAGGATCCCAGGCATCAAAGTTACGCCACGGCCACAGAATCGTTTAGCTGTTGTAATGGCAAGCGAGAAGAAGGCGCCGTTGGCCATTTCCTAGCAGAGAGTTCCTTCCAGGAGTTCCTTTTCATCTCAAGTCTTAAGACAAGGGAAAACCACACCCCAATTAGCTAACTAATTGTTACATAAATCAAGAACAAAACAACTCGAAATCATCTTTTCTTTCTTATTTAAATGATTTTTAAATTAAAACTTAAAAAATAAAATGTGCAAGAGGTGGAAAAGAATAATAATATTATGCAAAAAAGTACAATATATAACCATAAAAGTTTGGTCTCAAAATGTCCTTAAAAAGTTAATAAAAAAAATCAAAAGACAAAATAAATCCATTATAAATATGGTCTCCAGCAAAAAGCTTTCCAAGGTGAGGGGAGCAAAAAGTTTTTTTTTTTTCTTTGGCTGGCCGTCCACTGGAGCCGTTTTCGACCGAATGAAGAACGGCCGTGTACGGGCCGAACAGAGCCGAACGATCGCCGGCTGTATTCGGCAGTGCACGGCCGTACAATGGACCGATCCCATTTGATTGGGATTTGTCTGGTCTATTCGGCCGAACTTGAATACAATTTCCATTTGTTTCTTGTATTTAGATCAATAAAAGTGAAATAATATATTCAATTTTATGAATAATTATGGGCAGGAGCAGTCAATAAAAAAGACTCTGCATGCTGGTTCTAATCTCGGAGACGTTTCAAAGAAACTCTAGCGCCCAAATCGACCAACAATCTCATGTGTTTATATAATAATAAAGATGTCATTCCTTTACGCAAGGACTGATTAATTTAGTAATTTAATAAAAGAAAATAGACTTAATTTTTTACTTTCTCTTACCTATGTATATATGTAATATATATATAGAGAGAAAGTATTGGATTCATGTCAAAAATTCGATGTCGAGATTTTGATGGATCTTCACGTTTTGAGGTCCCCTGAATCCAAAAAAGTGGTTTTCGCGACATGGTCTGTCTGTGTGTGTGTGTTCAATTTTAAGCATGAAGGAATTGAGCTATGAGGCTGAAATTTTATATTTAAGTTAAACACCCCCCCGACCGGAAAAATAAGCTTTTAATCAAAATCGGCCAAAGATTACTAGTACTTTACTGATGTACTTTTTCAGTTTTTTTCGATTTTCTCAAAATTTGCTCCAACGATTTTTTTTTTTAAATTCAAAAATCAATTATTTTTTAGATGCTCTTTCAAATGTATATTCTCATTTTGCAATTGAAATCTTCTGAAGACCACTTTACTCTTGTATTTCATAGGGAAGATAGGAGAAATGGTTGCCATGGTAACAAAATATAAATATTTTCCCATACTTATAAATTTTACATCTCCCTCGGGGCTTGGTGTAGAGGTTGGCGTGCTAACCTCATATACCAAACGTCGCGGGTTCGGACCCCAGACAGTCCGATGATTTTATTTAAGACAATTGGATACCAAATGGCTTAAATAAGAATGCCTGGACCCTAAATAATATATATTCATAACGGTTATCGTAAATGTCTTATATGGCCTGAGTTGCCGAAAAGACAGTGTGAATGTGTGTGTGAGTGTGAGTGTGAATGAGAAAAAAGTGTGAATGTTTTTTTATAAAAAAAAAAATTTTACATCTGAATTCATATGTTCCGTACTGTCGGGAACTAAATATATGTCGACACAAAAAATCTGGTGTGACAAGCACAGTACACAACTTTCGATTACCGAAGGTAAGAGAAAGTTGTGTGCTGTGCGGCCAGTCACACCAGATTTTTTTACAAAGACACTGATTAGAGCTTTAATCTAATTAATTTTATTTGAATGTAACGCTTGAAACTAAAATAACTTAAAACGACAAACATGAAAATATTATATAAAGTGAATATTCGCAAACTTTTTATGGAAATAGTCTCATAAAGACATAAACCATTTCTAAGCAGTCTGAAATTTTGGATTAAAATTTTATTGAATAAGTTATGGAAGATTTATTTTTAAGTACACAAACTTTAATAAAGGCTACCTTACTTATATAAATAAAATTATTCCTTGCCAAAAATAGACAAATTTCTTTTTATTAGAGCTCTTCTCGCGGTTGGCAATAAATTGTTTTAAGAACAATTTTGTTAAAGACCAATTATTAATATTAGGCGAGTCATAAGGAACCGCGATTTCTCAGGCACCCTGTCCACATCTCGGCGGGTTATGGGTTAGCCTGGCCGGATTCATCCCCCATTTAAGGCACCTGACTATTTCAAAATGGGTGGGCCCTTTGTGTCAGTCCTGGGAGGTGAGATCTCTATTCGTTACTCTCAAAAAACATGACTTTGGGGTCCTAGTCCCAGTTGCTTGCCGCCGTAGTCTCGGTCTTGTATATTTATAAGGTCCATTCTAAGTAAAGGCAATACATCAAATAATTTAACCACAATCCTAGAACAAAAATTTTCTTTTTTTTTCTAATGTTTCTTTTTTATTGCAGATGCCTGACCCTTCTTACACTTCCTCCTTCGCAGAGAACTGTGGAAAGGTGAGTAACTTCTTCACTTAAATATAATTACAACAATTGTAAAGTTCTTAATCACTGTATGTCCTTTAAAAATTGTTATCTTAAATTACACTTTTGATTATTTTCCAGCTACTTTTTTTTAGGTAAACACCATTTGAGCTTAAAGAAAAAAAAAAAGAGTAGAAAGAATTTTGTCAATTTGTCACTTTAGTTGGAATTCTCCCATTCTCTTTTCTTTCTCTCCTTGGATAGAACATTTATGAAATGAGCCGATTTATTTAAGAGCCGATCTGCGAGGGTTGTTAAGCTGGCGCGATGCCTTCCTTCCTAAAAAATTTCCCAAATTTGAAATATAACTTAGCGCAAAGCTACTTGACTTGATTGGAGATCGCGGCCTGGAATTGAGGTCGAATGTTCACTCATCCCCAAAACAGACAAAAACAAGTTTCTCCCCCAAATTGCTTCGACAATTTGCTGAATGAGCCAAACAATTGTCCCGAAAATGGCATTCAAACTAAATCCTTGAAGAGTTGGAAAATAGGAAATCAAATTTCAAATATTGTAAAGACTTTGAAACACAAACTTAGTTATCAAGTCTTCGAGAATTGTCTGGATAGAGAGCATTTTTCAGGATTTTCTTAAAAGAATTCCGATAATTTTGTATGCAAAGATATCTTCAAAGCAATCTATAAAGTAGAAAAATCCAGTAGTCGAGCTCCCTTTCTCCTCGAATCCCATTTTTCTCTGGGTTTAATATACCGTAATAATAACTTTACATTGTGAGATTGATTATTTCCTTGCAAGGGCGGATCCAGAGGTGTTTCTCGGGGGGGGGGGGGGGGGGAGGGGGGGGGTAATCTGGTGGGACTGACTGGTCGTACAGCACACAATTTTTTCTTAATTTCAGTAATTTAAAGGCGCATTCTGTACTTGTTTGCCAGAATATAAATACAAATCAAATTTTCAAGTATTAATATTTAAAATTTTACATTAAAAATAAATGTTTTTGCGAAAAAAGTATTTTTTTTTTTCAAATCTCGGGGTGTGGGGGGGGGTAATTATTCTTTTACCCCCCCCCCTCTTGTATACGCCCTTGATTGCTACCATTTTTAATTCGAGTGTTACGATTTTATTGATCTCTTGAGAAAACAGAAATTTTAAATTAAGCCACTCTTGCAGCAAATGAGCGCCTTGTAGGGGCATAATTAGTAATTGTTTGACACACTCATATACAGGGTAAAAATATTCATCCCAAAAAAGAAAATTTTTTTAACGGAATAGCCATAGTTGGTTAATGACAAAGCGATTACCAAATTGCTATTTCTAGAGAAAAAAAAATTAAGTATTAAATTAGTTAGGCGTATAGTTAAAAGATAAGGGCTTATCATCCATTAAACCTATAACTCTATTATTAATTGAATCAATTTGCTGCTTGATAGTAAATGAATCACTCACTTTAATGATAATGGATGCTATCGTGTTTAAGGAAAAAGTAAAATCTACAATCAGCAAATAAGTGAACAATGTACTTGAACAACGCAGAATCTAGTTACATATGCGGGTGGAATCAGAAGAAATCACAAAACATAAATTACACTCCATTTTTATTTAAATTCATCCCCTCCCCGCCAGAGAAATGGTTGCCATGGTAACAATATATAAATATTCTCCTATAACTTGGGCTTGGTGTAGTTGGTAGCGCGCCTGCATTGTATACCAAGGGTCGTGGTTTGAACTCCAGGTAGTTCAAAGATTTAAGTCATTTGGTATCCAAACGTCTGGACACCAAATACATATATATTCAAATAACGGTTATTGTCAAAGCAATGGCGGATCCAGAGGTGTTTTTCGGGGGGGGAGGTAATCTGGAGTGACTGGTCGCACAGCACACATTTTTTTTCTTAATTTCGGTAATTTAAAGGCGCATTCAGTACTTGTTTGCCAGAAAATAAATACAAATCAAATTTTTAAGTATTAATTTTTAAAATTTTACATTAAAAAAATTTCGAAAAAAAGTATTTTTTTCAAATCTCAGGGGGTAATTACCCCCTTTCCCCCCTTGTATCGGCCCTTGTGTCAAAGTCTTATATGGCCTGAGATGCCGAAAAGTCAGTATGAATGCGTGTGTGAGTGTGAGTGTGAATGAGAAAAAAGTGAGTGTTAAAAAAAAAATTACATTTTGAATTTTAATATATCGGTGGAAACTAAATATATGACGTTACAAAAAATCTGGTGTGACAAGCACAGAGCACAACTTTCGATTACCGAAGGTAATGTGTTGTGCGACCAGTCACACCAGATTTTTTTAGACTAATTTCAACAAGTATTTGGGTGTTTTATTGGAATATTTTGTCAAGTAGGTAAGATAATTAAAAATCGAAAAAAATTAGAGTTTTCATACTTAAATGATGATATAATATAAATTTCATTAATATAAAATAAATTAAAAAATTTTATTGAAATGATGACAAAATTATATTTATTTTATTTTTATTATTATAGGTAAGAAGCGGAAAATTTAACGATAGGGAGAGGGAAATAAGTAGAATTAGAAGAGAAAAAGAAAGGGGAGGGGAAGAGAAGGAAAAAAAAGTTGGTACGTTAGCAATAATCTCCTCGATTCCTTACGTGGCTAATAAACGGCCTAAAGTGGTGGATCTAAATGTTTGTGCAAACAACAGGGGACAATCGTGGCTTGATTGTGAGGACATCCGCCATGTCTGTTTTCGCCCCCCCCCTCCTTTTTCGGGACTTGAGGGTGGGGGTTTGGGGGTGACTTTCCTTCCTTTTGCGCCTCCTCGAATTGGGGAGCGCCGCCAATCCGGAGCGCCCATCGGCACATGTGACGTCACGTGTGTGACGTCACGGCCGCCCCCGCCCGTACATTCGCAGCCGTTGGGAGTAATTAGTTTTAACGAGCTGTGTTAATTAAACAATTTGTCAGCGAACCTCAGGAGAGACTGGCGACCCATCCCCTCTACGTTGCAGCCCAATAACCACCCCTTCACCACCCTTGGTATAATCCCTTTATACACACACACAGACATCCGCTTAATATCCACTGTACCTTCTATTATTGAGTGGCGCAGAGAGATATTCTATTCGGTAAATATCTTTTATCAGGTGGCTAAAGAAAAATCATTGCTATTTATTGATAGACGTGATTTGCAGGAAAGAGCAATCAATAAATATATTTATATTTTGAAGGCGACGTTTCGAGCGTCCGTCACTCTCATCCTCAGGGCAAAAAATACAATGTTTTTTTTCTTTTCATTAATCTGGCTGCTATTTTTGGAGACTCTAATTGAAAATCATCGACAATCCAAAAATTAATCCTTAGGCCTATTCATATAGGGAAATTTTTCAAATATTTGAAAAAATTTTCTTGAAACCCTCCCCCCATCAAAAATTTCTGGTTACGCCGAATATACAGTAATCTTATTTATATATTTTTAATAAATAATTAATACAAAAATGTGGTCTATAATTAAACATTCCCCTTAAATAATAGGCTATAAAATATTTTTATAATTTAAATTTTTATTTATTTTTTAAATAATGCTCTAAAAATGTATTTCGAAACACTCTGAATTTAGGTGTCCATTTTTTTTTTTCAAAACTTTTAGTCGTTCGCGGCACGTCTAAATGACCTCTGATTGGGCTGAAACTTAAATGTATTATAACTATCCGCATATTTTTACGGGGTGTGACGTTAAAAATTTTTGAACATTTTACAATAGAGCCGTTTTAGAGCACATTTTCTATTAAAATATATTTTTCTCTATAACTCTAAAACTGTGCCTGATGGAAAAATTTTAGCTACATATCTGAATTCAGAATGAAAAAATGCACTAGGTTCACTAATCAGATTTCTTGTGAAGAAAACCTTGTCGACTAGTGGTATTATTATTAGGAGAATTTTTAATTATAGACCACATTTTTGTATTAATTATTTATTAAAAACTTATTTAAAACTAGTGTTATTAAACAATAATAAAAAAAATTCTCCCTCGGTGTCCATGTATTGAGATCCATCCCCCCCCCTCCTTCAGAAATTCTAAAAAATTAATAAAATTACAGTATATAAAGACAAACTTAGTGGTAAAATATTAAATGCTGATAGAAATTAATATATTTTATATTCTTTAAGATTTATTCATTTGGGGGAGGGAGGGAGTTATCGTCCAACACCCTCGCCCTGTACCTTTTCTTTGGTTCATGCTGTAATTCGCACATTTATTTCCAAAAAAATTGGTTTTCCCCATCGAGATGATTCTTTCTTCATAATGTTAATTCGTTAATTAGAACTAGAAAATTTATAAAGAAATTAAAAATGTATGCCATTACTAGACTAGCTGCCGAGCTCGGTGATTTCTTCTCCCCGCCTCCCCTCTGAACCAGAGGTGGTGGAGGCCGATCCCCACCCCCATGACTGGTTTATTATATTGTTTTTATTTTTGTTAATTTACAAATCCTAATTAAAAACAATATCCTAATTAAAATGGATTATATTACAAAATGTTTTTAAAAGTGAAATAATAATAATGAGAAGTATGGGTAGTATTTAAATTGATTTTTAAAAAGCTCGGTCAAATCACACACCATATTTAATCTAAAGTTAAACATTTGCGCTTACGGTGTAACTTCTCCAAATTAAAACACATCCCGTTATTTTGCGTTAATTTCATTTGCACATCCAAATTGTATTTATTATTCCTTGGACTAATGAATATTTATGTTTATAATGACGCCATTAATGTATAATCCTATGATTAATTAACACATTTGATAATTATCCGTATTGATTTGAAATCGCATTCCTGATTTACGTTTCTTTTTTTATTTATTTATTTAATTTTGATTTTTAAGAGTATCTTTATAGAAAAAATATAATAATAATTTCGATTGGACATATGGAATAGTTTAATTGAATGATATTTATATAAAAATTTAATTAAGGCCCGGAAAGCGTCGCAACAAAACGAGATGATAAAATGATTTGCCGATGATAGAGAATAAATAAGCGTTTGGTGAATGGGCTATTGGCTGGAAATGAGTATATTGACACGTGGATGGCCAGATGGGCAAACAACGCCGTTTATTATGAAATAGAAAATAATCCCAGGGTAAATACCAACTGGCCAATAAAATAATTAGATCTGTTGAGCCGCAACAGTTCAACCGAAACAGAGATAATCATAAATGATCACAGCTCAGGGCCGGAGTTTTGCCCTGAAATAACCTTTAATTTATAGTCAATCCGTACGAAAATACATCAGCCTTAAATTCGTCATCTTGTGGAAAAGAAGTGTGCTATTGTTAATAAATAATAAATATATTGAATAGTGAATAAAACAAGAGAGTGCAGAAAAATATCTTTAATTTATTCTTTTGGCGATCGATTTCTTCCAGGGGACAAATAAAAATTTGAAATGACTTCTCATCTTTTTCCTCGGTCACAGCGCCTTCTTCATATGGACACACATTGTTTGTGCTTTCTGCACACCTTATAGTGCCAATTAGATCCCAATACTTATTTTGACCTTAGGCCTAATGAGACACTCGTCGCGGGTTCGCGGATTTTTTATAAAATATCGAAAATTAATTATTTTTATATGTACATTTTGTAAACGGACTGATGAGATATTAAATATAACTCGAAACGTCTCCGGAGTCGAGAGGCTTTTTTTTATTAGGCTGAATCTGGTGTGATTGGCGCACAGCACACAACTTTCTCTTACCCTTCGGTAAGAGAAAGTTGCGCACCGTGCTGGTCACACCAGATTTTTTGTGTCGAGATATATTTAGTTTCCGATAGCACCTTAGTTTCAAACTTGCATTTTAAATGTTGACTGCTTCAAATAAACTATGGTTATTTTTCAAAATTTTAATCTCATATTTGGACATTTTATACACAATATAGATTCGTAAATAAATACAAAATTTCATAAGAATTGGAAAAAAAAAATTTTAAATGCCTAAAAAGTTCCAAAGGGGACCCCCTTTTGAATCGAAATTAACATACAAATCCCTATAGGAAATTTACATTGTTCCTTGCGAAGATAAGGTGGAAAGGGAATTTAAAAAGAGTAGAGAGAGACGATAATGTTTGCAAGTGAGAGAATACATATATGTTTTCTTTGAAACAATTAAAGACACAAATAAATTTAAAAAAATGGGAATTTAAATAATAATTGATTTTTAATCTAATAAAAAGAAAAGATTTAAATTCGGTTACCATGGCAACCATTTCTATCTTTCCTATGAAGAACAAGAGTAAAGTGGTCTTCAGAAGATTTCAACGGCAAAATGAGAATATACATTTTAAAGAGCATCTAAAAAATAGTTGATTTATGAATTTTAAAAAAATCCTTGGAGGGAATTTTGAGAAAATCAAAAAAAACTGAAAAAGTACATCAGTAAAGTACTAGTACTTTTTGGCCGATTTTGTTCAAAAGCTTATTTTGAGATTCTTCAAAGGTACCTAAGTTAAATATAAAATTTCAATCCGGTAGCTCAATTCCTTCATGCTAAAAAAATGGGTCCACACACACAGACACACAGACACACACACACACACACACACACAGACCAATTTGCGGGACCCACTTTTTTGGACTCAGGGGACCTCAAAACATGTATATCCATCAAAATCTGGACATCGAATTTTTGACATGATCGCAATACTTTCTCTCTCTATATATTTCATATATAGGGTACGAGAAAGTAAAAATGTATTGTATAAAAATATAAAGTTTAAGAAATGTTTTTTTTTTTATTATTAATTATTATTTATTTATTTTTTGTTTTATGAGATTCGTAAGTTTAAATGTCCAGTTGAGATTTTATAAAGTCATTGAAATTATTAAAAATCAATTTTAATTTAATGTTTATTGAAGGTGTACTTATCGTTTTGATGTTTTCAAGATGACGAATGGCAGTTAAGGGTGGCGGCTGGTGGTGGTCTGGAATTTTTGACACGATCACAATATTACATAAATATATAGCTAAGAGAAAGTAAAAATATATATACAAAATCCATGTTGGCGTATAATTTAAGTATTAATTTTTAATTAAAAATAAATAAAATTTAATTTCCAAGAAAAATATTTTTCTAAAATCTCGGGGGGGGGGGGGGTAATTACCACCTTTCCCCTCTCCTTGAATCTGCCCTTGGTGACAGGTAACTGAGATTCAAATCTGTTAGTTTTGAAGTTCCTGGCATGTGGCGGTTATTATTTTAATTTCATGGCTGGCTATTTATGATTTTTTTTTTATAGGTTAATTATTAAAAAAATAAATTTTTTGAAAAAACTAAATAAATAAAAAAACGTTTGTGTGTAATTAGTATTCTAATAGCTCGATAAAAAGCTATTATTCAAAATAATTATCATATCCCGGATATACATTTTTGGAAGGTATTTTATACAAAATTTTAACAAAAATGATATTGATATTTTTACTTAGTTTTTCTCTCTTCTTAAATTTTGTTACGTCGGTAAATATAAATATTATTTAAAGTAAAATTTTGTTTTTAATTTTTGAATCAATTTCAGGAAAGTCTTTATGATGTAGAAGTAGTAAGTTATCAGGGAGTATATAATGATCCCAGTGTATTAGAGGTGCATTTGATAGACGTCGAAGTAAATAAGGATGGAAAACAATGTTTTGGTGGAAATTTCACTCTCTTTAAAGATATAAATGAAGCTGACAATTATGAGGTAAAATAATTAAGCCAAATTATGGCCCCAATTACTAAAATTTTAACGTCTATTTAACTTTGTTTTTGTAATATAAAAATCATAAAATTAGGCCGCGACTTGTTGGTATAATACTAACAACACATCAGGCACTTTTTTTCAACCTTATAGATGGAGATTTGATTTCCAGATTATTTATAAGTGAGATAATTTAAATAATGTAATAATTTGTAATGTTGTTATTGCCGCATGTTTTTAAAGTAATATACAATAACATGATTATAACAACCATTTTACACCTCCGAAATAAATAATATTTACATTGGGGTGGTCCTTAGTTTATAAAAATTAAACTCCCTACCTCTTATCTTGTTTCAATAGAAAAAAAAAGTTGAAAATTTTAGCTCCATCGAACAACTGCGAGGGGGCCCCGATTCCACCTTGGAGTTTTAAAATATTCGATTTTCAGAAAAATTATATTTTTTTCTACTTATCATCATTACTATATATAAAGCGCTAACCATTCAACTCCGGTGTATGAAACCTCTCTCGCTGTTTTGCCAGAGTCAGAGGAAGTGGAGTCAGAGGGCAAGCAATTGTAACATTTCCAAACAGTGAGCAAGAATAAATTTGATGCATTTTTTCGTCGAAGGCGAGCAAGGGGCTCCAGAGGGCGCAGCCTTTGTCGGGCTTTGCCACTGGTTTTATTTATATAATTCTTGTTGACAATAGTAATGAAAATTAAAGTAAGCTTTAATTAATTTAATTATCATTTGTCCGATAGCAGAAAGTCTACACCTTCCTCATGGCCTCAAAAAAACACGAAATGAAAACAGGGTGCGGAAAAAGTTCCAGGACTTTTAAAAGCAAAATTATTACCATAAATTTTCTTCAACACAAACAACAAATTGCATGCCCTCGGAGCTTGGCGTAGTAGATATCGTGCCTACCTCCTATACCGAACGTCGCAGGTTCGGACCCCAGGCAGTCCGATGATTTTATTTAAGACATTTGGATACCAAATGGCTTAAATAGAAATACCTGGACACCCAATAGACATATTAAACATATACGAGTATCGTTAAAAGTCTTAAATGGCTTAAGTTGCCGAAAAGACTGTGTGAATGAGAAAAAAGTGTGAATGTTTTTTTTATAAAAATTAAAAAAAAAAAAAAAACAAATTGCATAAATAATAAAGGAAAAATCATAAAATTTTATTTAGAAAGGGTTGTTTTAAAAATACCTCCATTTACACTGATACAGGGCTTGAGTCGTGAAAATAGTCAAACGCGGTGCGCACCGCAATTTCGTTGATTTCGTCCCACTCCTTTTCCAAGATGGTAAAGTCCAACGGGTTCAAATCGGGTGAGTAGCATGGCCTTTTCTGAGCGCTAATTAAGTCAAGAAAATGAGCTTTGCAAAAGTTCTGTGTTGTTTTTACTCGATGGGTCGATGCTGAATCCTGTGGAAAGGCTGATGAAATCCACTGATGATCCGGGTAGTTATTTTTTTCCCATCTCTCAACAGGGATTAACTCCAATTACAGAGAGACGGAGGAGACATTGACATTTGAGAATTTTCACGGCAAGTGGGATTTGAACCCGGGTTGTATAGCAACTCTAGATTCGTAATCCGCAGCTTATCCGATTAGCCACGAGCTTCCTTGTTTGGCCCAAGGAGTCAGTCGACCTCCAAAATGTCATCAAGGAAATTGTTCGCCTTAACTTCCATTCCTTTTTTGACAAAAATCAGGCCGATTTTGCCTTTGGAGGACACCCCCACCCGGCCCATACGATGAATCCTGTTGGTTTCTGGGTGTGTGAGTCGATCTGTTCTTTTTGGTTGGCTTTTGAGAACCCAGAAGATAGCTGGAACGACGAGAATTTAGCCTAATCTAATCAGGGATCAATTTTCGGTTGCATGTACTGTTGACGGTGTGCTCCGAGAACGGTTCTTGGTGTTGCCAGACTCCTTAAAACATAAGATCACATCAGACCCCGTTTGTTTTGGCACACCGAGAAAACGAACAATCTCAAACTGACGGGTATGTAAGGAAATAATTGCTGCACAAATGTTTTTGGCGATCTCTGGACATATGAAAACAAAACTTTTTCAAACATGTTTTATGCCATTCAAAAGAGAATTAAATAACGAATCAAATAATATAAATATCAGTACATTTAGAAAAATTTAATTTTATTAACAAACGTTCAAAAATAATCCATGAACTTTTTCCGCACTGTGTATTTCATAAATTGTTTGAATTACCTTGAAGAAATTTGGTTCAAAATGTTTTCAAACAATTACAGAGGTTACCTGTCCGATCCACATCTATTTCTGTAAATAGGAAAAAATAAAATGCCTAGGTAGTTATGATTTTTCAATACGGCTCTAACAATAAGTATCACCAAGTGTGGCCATCCTTGGTGTATACTACAGTATAGTCTAAATTCAAGGCGTTTGAGGGACCCCAATAAATTGTCCGATTGAGTTGAAATTTCTCTCACCCCTTTTATTTGTTGATTGGAACAGGATTCGGAATTGGGAGCAGGTAATTTTTAACTTTGGGAGAGCCATACTTATTGCTAAGGACCATCCTTAATTTACATGTAGGCCTATATCTAGATATTTTATGAATGAATAATTTCTTTATTTCTAGTGTGAAATGAAGTCTAAAGTAAAAAGAAAGGGCAAATGGGCGCCAATATTTATTAAATTTAAAAGAATGAATTGTTGTAATATGATTAAAAATGAAAAGTATGTCTACCCACATTTTGCAAAAGTAATTGGACTTCCACTAATGTGTCCGGTTAAAAAGGTACTTCTTTCTTTTTTAATTGACATGTCTCACTCCAGGGTCATTCCATGTCAAATCATCCAGCCATTTAACCCACCGTCTCAGATTTGGACGAAATTTTTTTTTATTTGTTGCTTTAACCATCTTTAGTAAGAATCCAAAATTATATTACAATATTCCTAATACTTTGGGAAAAAAAATCTTAGAGATTGAAAAAATGAGCTTGGGAATCCTTTCCAAGAGTCCTAGTTGAAGTGATATTTTTTAGAAAATAAATCATAACTACCTTTGTTTTCAACATATCAAGCTGAAATGTGCATTCAAATATTCCAAAAGAGATGCAGATTTAGAAAAAAAATAAATTAATCATAAATTTCTATATTGACCCCCTCAAAAAACTACCCGAAATAAGTTTTTATGAAAATTATTGCAACAATGTTCAAATCCACTTTTAGGTCAAAGTCGTTGTAGAAAAGTATGTCAATGAAATACATTGTAAAAGCATTAAAAGAACATAAATGGTCATTTTATGTTTCTCCAGATCCAACAGATCCTTAATTATACTGTGTTTGTGGTAGCCAATGGCGTAGCTAGGGGGAGGGCGGTGGGGAGGTGCTCCGGAAAAACTAGCAAGTTGAAATTTGATATTTAAGTTAGGAACCTCTCTGGCATTTGACACGAAGCTTTTGAACAAAATCGGCCAAAGAGTACTAGTACTTTTTTAGCCTTTATCGAGTTTCTCAAAATTAGCTCTGACAATTTTGTTTAAAATTCATAAATCAACTATTTTTTAGATGATCTTTATAATGTATATTCTTATTTTGCTCTAAAAGTTGTTTGAAAGACACTTCTATTCAATATTTCTTAGGAAGCCATTAGTAAAAAATATGGTGTGACTGGCGCACAGCACACAACTTTCTCTTATCTTCGGTAATCGAAAGTAGTGTACTGTGCTTGTCACACCAGATTTTTTGTGTCGACATGTATTTAGTTTCCGACAGTACAGTACATTCGATTTTCAAGATGTAAAATTTATAAGTATGACAAGCCCTCGGGGCTTGGTGTAGAGGTTAGCGAGCTAACTTCGTATACCAAACGTCGCGGGTTCGGACCCCAGGTAGTCCGATGATTTTATTTAAGCCAATTGGATACCAAATGGCTTAAATAAGAATGCCTGGACCCCATATATGTATATTAATATAATATATTAATTAAAAGTGGTCTTCAGAAGATTTCAATCACAAAATGAGAATATACATTTTAAAGAGAATCTAAAAAATAATTGATTTTTGAAATTCAATCGCAATCGTTGGAGCAAATTTAGAGAAAATCGAAAAAAAACTGAAAAAGTGCATCAGTAAAGTACTAAAGTACTATTTGGTCGATTTTGTTCAAAAGCTTCGTGTTAAATGCCGGGGGGGGGGGGGGTACCTAACTTAAATATCAAATTTCAACCTGCTAGTTTTTCGGGAGAACCTCTCCCCCTAGCTACGCCACTGGCTACCAAAAACACAGTATTAATTAAGGATCTGTTGGATCTGGAGAAACATAAAATGACCATTTATGTTCTTTTAATGCTTTTACAATGGATTTACTTTGTTTAAATTTTATAAATTAATATAGTTTTGGCTAATAATAATATGGAATTGCTCAAAAAAACAGTTTTTCTTTCATATTCTTAATATTCATATCTTACTGAGTAATTAAAAAAAACAAACAATTGACATACTTATCTACAACGACTTTGACCTAAAAGTGGATTTGAACATTGTTACAAAATATTTTTATACAATAATTTTTTCTGTATTCACACTTACACTCACACACATGCACATAGTCTTTTCCGCAACTCAGGCCATTTAAGACTTTGACGATAACCGTTACTATATACAGTATACTATCTATTGGGGGCCCAGGCATTTCTATTTAAGCCATTTGGTATCCAGGTACCCACGCACTATAGAGAACATCACATCACCAAATCCACATTCTTTATTTTTAATTACACTGTGCTACAAAATGAAACTATTTTTCTGGCCCCGAGAAAATTCCTTCAGATTCTTAAGTAAAATGACCTCCTGAATCCAAATATGACCTTCGTTTTCCCCCACCACGTACCGTTTTCGGGGGGGGAGCCCCCTACTTATTTCCACCCCTTTTCGTTAATTATAGGGCCACGAAAAAAATTTGGAGGGATGAAAAGGAATATTTTAGCCTTAACATTTCAACAGAAGGTCTAGAGAAGGGAAAAGTTAAAAACCAAAGCATTTGGTTCCAAGGGGGGGATGTGGGGGGAGGATTTTGTCCCTTAAAATGCAAAAAAATCATTAAAAATGATCGATTTTTTCTGATTTTTCACAATTTTTTCACTGATTTTCTACATATTCAGGCGGACAGACCCACCTCACCCTTCCTTAAACATCTCTCAATTAAAAAACAATATATAGGATAAAGCGGGTGGGGTGGGGGCGATTCCGAAGCCCTTGCAAGAAGATGGAAGATTCACAGCTCAGTTGGTCAAATTGGCAAATATGCGGCTAACTTTCATTTTTTTTGGGCTGATCTTTACAAATTTAAACTTAAATATACGGATTCTTCTATGTCTTTCAATATTTCCATATTTTATCTAAAGGGGTCGAAATTATTTCTTGTCAATAATTGAAAAAAATTCTTCTTGCAAGGGCTTCGGAATCGCTCACACCCCACCCGCTTTGTCCTATATATTTTTTTTTTAGTTGAAGGATGTTTAAGGAAGGGTGAGGTGGGTCTGTCAGCTGGAATATGTAGAAAATCAGTGAAAAAATTGGGAAAAATCGGAAAAAATCGATCATTTTTAATGATTTTTTTGCATTTTAAGCGACAAAACCCTCCCCCCACATCCCCCCTTGGATACAAATGTTAATGTTTTTTAACTTTTCACTTCTCTAGACCTTCTGAAGAAATTTTAAGGCTAAAATATTCCTTTTCATCTCTCCAAATTTTTTTCCTGGCCCTATAATTAACGAAAAGGGGTGGAAATAAGTAGGGGGCTACCCCCGAAAACGGTACGTGCTGGGGGAAAACGAAGGTCATATTTGGATTCAGGAGTTCATTTTACTTAAGAATCTGAAGGAATTTTCTTGGGGCTTTTTTTCTTGTAGCACAGTGTTATTTGTTAAATGATTAACAAATGTTTTAAAATTGTAAATCTTATTAAGACAAGTGAATAAAAATATTTCATTTTTTTCAGGGTTATTATCAATCAAGTGGATTTGATTGTATGAAAGATGAATATTTACCTCAAGTACCTGTTCTTGCAAGAACTTATAAATTTGAGTTTTTTCTTTATAAAGATAATAAAACATTAGCTGAAGGATTTTTAGTTATTACAATTAATCGTTCGAGACTGTATAGACTTGGATAATATAAATAGAGGCTTATGACGATAGGTAGAGAATATCTGAAATTTTATTATTTTTATTTAGTGCTCTAGCTTTTCACTACAGGGACGTCATTTGAGAAGAGGAGGAGGCATTTTCCCCCTCCCTAAGGTTTTGGAAGAAAATACTTAATACTCACAATCAGCTTGTCCCAAAATACAAACAAACTCACACCTTTTCTTTATAAATAAGTATAGAAGACGGTATAGATAAAAATGTAGAAGTATATATGGACCCTGTTATGCAATGGTGTGTCAAAGACCAAAAAATTCAAAATTGAGTTAAGCACGGTATATTGTTTCAAATGCTTTAATTAATAGTATTTTTTATGAAATATGTCCTAAAAAAATTTATATTAAATGTTACTTGCACAATTGACAAGAAAAATTATATAGAATCCAATGTAAACAAAAAACTTTATTGTTGATTTTCTCAAAACTCGATGTTTGGTCTTTGACACACCATTGCATAACAGGGTCCATATATGGTTATATGATATAAATTAAGTAAGCTTAGCACAGGAAGTAAAAAAAAATTTTGCCTCCCCCCAAGCAAAACTGAAATGACGTCACTGTTTCACTATATTGCCCAATAGCTTAGCTCTAGATTGTTTTGCGTTGTCTGTCTTAAAAATTTTCTCCCAATTATATTAAATATGGCTGCTGATTTTTTAACTCATTGATGAGTGACTCAAAACTTCAACAAACATAATTTTAATTTCCTACTTTTAGAGTTTAACATTTTTTTGAGAAAGGCCAGCCAGGGCAAACTTGTTAGGCCCCTACGGTTGGGACGTGTATAGGCCGGTTGGATCACCCAATCTGTCGGGCTTGTGAAGTTGGAAGTCGGGTCGGGCGAACAATCCAACGGTCAAACCGCTCAACTTCCTTCCCTGATATTCAGGACGTGTCTAGCACGATTGGCCTGACTTCCCTTTCAGACTGCATTTATCAGTTATATATTCGACGCTATGGCTACTGTTCAGGAAGCTGAACAATCTGTAATTGTGGATTTTTGGAGAGAGTGCCGATGTCTTTGGGGCATAGAGTACACGCACTATTGTAACAGGGACAGGAGAAATGAATGTTTTAATGAATTATTATGGGAATCATAGCTACACTTGTTTTTTGACATTTGAGAGAGATAAGGAGCCATTTCCCCTAAAAGACCACTTCAGACTTCAAGCACTTATCCGAGACTGATCTGGTTGGTGGTGCTCGTAGTTGGCCTGACCGGATGGTGCGTGTAGAGGCAGGCCTTGACCAGACCCGTCGGGTCCAACTTAAAAGGAAGGGCAGTCGGGTCGGCCCTCCTTAAAGAAATTTTGAAATAGCGTTATACTTTAATGTTCAAATTTTAGGATAAATTAATTATAATAAATTATAAATTTTAAGAATACAAACAAAACAAGAATTAAATGTAATGAATAATTAAAAACAGCGTTTCTCAACTTTTTATTCAAGTCTATTATATCTCCCCCTCCACTTTCCTATGTGTTTTTTTTGGCATCAGAAGCCATTTACGTCTCTATTTCATTCTGTTAATTTGTAGCCACTTCAATTGAAATAAATTTTTGTCGCATGATGCAGACTGGATGTGAACCCCTGACCTGGTACAGAGGCAAAAATTCTATCACGGTACTCTGATCCAGGGGCTTCCTATGATATTGCATCATATATAACGTCATTAACATCTATATATATAATTCGCTAATGTCCGTCTGTCTGTCAAGCTCTATTTAGGTAACTTCCCGTTGGAATTTGAAATGAAATTTTATATGCATAAAGAGGACCTTCTCGGGACTACAGGAAAATTATTTTCATCCCGAAATTCCTATAACTTTTTGAGTGATTAATTTTTAAAGTTACGATTTCTCCCATAGGAAATGTATTGAGAAATATTTATGTATTCTTTTTATTTGTGTATTCCATGAATGTAAACAAATCCTCAAGCAGGCACTGAATTGGAATGGAATAATAATAATTTTCTTTTCATAATTAAGAAGAAAAGGCCTCAGTGGGAAGACATCAGCTTCTCGCACCGGAGTCCCGGGTTCGCTTCCCGTCCCAAGCGAGAAAAATTTATTTCATTTGATTTGGCTACAAATCATTTGAAATAAATAGGGATGGGGTCTAAATGGCCTTAGATGCCGAAAAAGACCTTAAAAAAAAAAAAAAAAAAAAAAAAAAGAAGAAAAGGCGAGGGTCCGTTGTAGGCGGGCCCGAGTCAGCTGGCGGGGGGTCCAGGGGGTAATTTACCTCGGTAATTTAAAGTTGAATTCTGTACTGTTTTTTTTTTATATCCAAATTGATTTGAACACACATCCCGTCAGACCATTTTGAGGGACCCACTTTGCTGAAATTAGGGACCCTCAAAACGAGTATTTCCACCACCATCCTCGACATCGAATTTTTGACACAATCGCAATATTACATATAGAGGTAAGACAAAGTAAAAATATACACTTATACAAAATACGCAAGGCCTACATGTAAATTTTAAAAATTTTATTTTAAAAATAAAATGGGTTTTGGTGACTATTTCATCTATAAATGCCCTTTTAGTGACTATTTTAAGTTCAAATAGCCAATTTAAATTTTTTACGAGCTATATAGGTCTATAACCTAAATTTAACGTCGCGGGTTCGGACCCAGGCAGTCCGATGATTTTATTTAAGCCATTTGGATACCAGATGGCTTAAATAGAAATGCCTGAACCCCTAATAGATAATATATATTACAACGGTTATCGTCAAAGTCTTATATGGCCTAAGTTGCCGAAAAGACTGTGTGAATGTGTGTGTGAGTGTGAGTGTGAATGAGAAAAAAAGAGTGAATGTTTTTGTTATTAAAAAAAAAAAAAAAAAAACCTAAATTTAAAATTTTTTTGAATTATCAAGAAAATATTTTTTTTTTTTTTTTTTTTTTTTTAAACACACACTTTTTTCCCATTCACACTCACATTCACACATACATACACACAGTCTTTTCGGCAACTTAGGCCATTTAAGACTTTAAACGATACTCGTATTTGTATAATATATATTTATTTGGGGTCCAGGCATTCTTATTTAAGCCATTTGGTATCCAATTGGCTTAAATAAAATCATCGGACTGCCTGGGGTCCGAACCCGCGACGTTTGGTATATGAGGTTAGCACGCTAACCTCTACGCCATGCCCCGAGGGCAAGAAAATATTTTGAAATAATCATTTGTCGCACCTCTAGTTGGCGACATGATCAAATAAAATTTAGATCATGACCAGGACATCCAAAAATACGACCCCGTCGCCACCTAGCGGCTAGATAAATGATTATCTCGAAATATATTTTTAATAATTCAAAAAAACGCTAGACTGCGGCTAGGGTCGCCTCGTTTCCACCTAGCGGCTTGATGAACAAATTAAAGCCTATTTCGGGGAGTTCTCCTTAACTATTCTCATTGGAACCAGTCAAAGGCGGATACAAGGGGAGGGGGGGGTAAAGGGGGGGGTAATTACCCCTCCCCCCCGAGATTTAAAAAAAAATACTTTTTTTCGAAAAAAATTATTTTTAATACAAAATTTTAAAAATTAGTACTTAAAAATTTGATTTGTATTTATATTTTGGCAAACAAGTACAGAATGCGCCTTTAAATTACCGAAATGAAGAAAAAATTGTGTGCTATGTGACCAGTCACACCAGATTACCCCCCCCCCCCCCCCGAGAAACACCTCTGAATCCGCTCTTGGAACCATTAAGTCAAATTTGTAAGAGACAAGCCATGCCGAAACCAAAATCAACCACAGAAGCCTTATTCCGGCAGTGGATAAAAGGTGAATCTAATTTTACAACGGATGGCAAAATCATATTCAGCCAACTCTGTGCAAAAGAGGTAAATGTTTTATCTTTGTTTCCAAAAATAAGACATCAATTTTTTAAATTTTTTTATATTATTTCTTAAATAATGCCTTTTTAAGTGCCTATTTTAATAATTCTTAGTGCTTAGTTGTCTGTCTATTTTAAAGATTAATTAATAGTGCCTATAAATCCGAGCCCTAGTTATGAGGCCAAAATATTTCCAAAAAGCGGAGTTGCCAGATATGGTCGATTTACTGCGCACCCTCTTTGCGTCGAATTGGCCCAAGAAAATAGAACACGGGCTATTTTTCTGGCAAGATCCGAAAACTTTTCGTCATACAGGGAGACATTTTTCTTGACAAAGAAATGTCTCAAAAAGAAATTAATTTTTTTCCAAATTTTTTCCAAAATTTTTGATAAAATCACTAGTAAATTTTTTAAAATTTTAATTTTATTAAAATTGTGATTTTATTTAAAATTTTTAAAGCTTTATAGTAGATTTGTTTTTGTTTTATACTATTTGAACATATTAAATAATTTTAATTTACTAAAACAAATGTTTTTGCCCCCCCCCCTGATTCAAATTCGTTCCGGCGCCCCTGTACACGAAGACATTTTTACGGAGCCAGAAGTGGCTTGAAAAATGTCCTCCTGTACGACGGGCTTTAGAAAACAAATTTCATGGTTTTTACATGTAAAATATTTTCTTTAATAATGGGCCCCCAAAAAAATGTTGCGCGGGGGCCCAGATAAAAAACGTTACGCCACTGGAGTAATTACCTGTTTCTGTCCTTGGTGACAGGGGACCGAGATCATATCTGTTGGTTTTAAGGTTATTAATCTTGTCCTTTAAAGTTCCTGGCATGTGGCGGTTATTATTTTAATTTTGTGGCTGGCTATTCATGATTTATTTTTTTCACAGGTTAATTATCAAAAATATGAATTTTTTGAATCACAACTTTTGTGTGTTGGACTGATAAAAGGCACAATAAATAAATAAAAAAACATTTGTGTGTAATTAGTATTCTAATAGCTCGATAAAAAGCTATTATTCCAAATAATTATCATATCCCGGATATACATTTTTGGAAGGTATAAAGAACCCGAAAATCTTTTTTTTTTGTCATTTTAACAAAAATGATATTGATATTTTTAATTACCACTTCTATTTTCTTAAATTTTGTTACATCGGTAAATATAAATATTATTTAAAGTAAAATTTTGTTTTTAATTATTGAATCAATTTCAGGAAAGTCTTTATGAGATAGAAGTTGTAAATTATCAGGAAGTGTATAATGATCGCAGTGTATTTGATGTACATTTGATAGACGTCGAGGTGAATAAGGATGGAAAACAATGTTATGGGGGAAATTTCACTCTTTTTAAAGATATAAACGAAGCGGACAATTATGAGGTAAAATAATAATTCAGCTAAATTGAGGTGAAACCTAGTAAAATTTTAACTAACTTCTGAATAAATGTTTTAAGATTAGGTCGCGACTTGTTGGTCTGATAATAATAACACATCATGCAATGTTTATTTTAATTATTTTTTTTGACCTGACGTCTTACAAATCATGTGTCTATACCTTGGTAGGAATACACAATTGGGTAAGGCTTGGACCAGGCTTGGACCAATCGTCCCTAGCCTTGGGATGGTAACAATGTACCCAGGCTCAAGAAACAAAAAAAAACAAGGTTGGCTCAAACCTTGGGAAACGAAAAACCAGAGTTGTCCCATTCTTTGGAAACAACCAGGTTTCACCTCCGAAATAAATATTATTTACATGTATGTCCAGATATTTTATAAATGAATAATTTCTTTTTTTTCAGTGTCAAATGACGGCTAAAGCAAAAAAAAATGGGAAATGGGTGCCAGTGTTTGTTAAATTTAATAGAATCAATTGTTGTATTCCGGTTAAAAATGAAAAGTATGCTTACCCACATTTTGCTAAACTAATTGGATTTCCACTAATGTGTCCGATTAAAAAGGTACTTCTTTCTTTTTTATAATCCCGGGTCAAAAAATAAATACTGCTTTACTCAGGGGTGTAGACTTAATAATCAATATAAAGTCACACAAAAATTTCAACAATTGGAGGGCTCAGAATACAAGTGAACCAAGTCCACTTTTTGTCATTTTAGAGTTAGCAACGCTATAACATGCACTAACTATGTACAATTTCTGTGTAATAATGAACCAAGTCCTAGTTCTGAAAATATCGGCTTGGCTTGACTTTTAAAAAATGTTAACAGGTAATTTTGTTATGAAGCTTTAACTTTAAACCTCTGTAGCTCAAAAGTAAATAAAGTGGACTTGGTTCACTTGTATTCTGGACCCTCCAATTGTTGGTCAATCCCTTTCAACGATTTTAACTATTATTCATCGATTTCGTACACGCCAACAGTAAAAAATGCACGCAGAAGAGGTCGACCACAGGTTCTTTCAAATACCGATGAAAGATCACACATCGTCAGTGCAGAAAATAGTTTTGGTAGCGGAATTTTTTCACTCCGATCATATAAATGTTTGCCATTTTCAAATTAATTTGTTGTTAAATTTGTAAATTATCAACAGAAGCACTGACGATGGGTGGCATTGTGCAACCAGAAATATTTGTAAATAAATAGTGTATATGGTAGATTAACAGGCTCTGGTCTTTTCTATACATTTTAGATTTAGAGGAATAAACAATATTTTATTAAATTCTTTCATTGCTTTAGAGAATTGTCTCAGTCAAGACAAGAGAGATAAAAATATTTCATTTTTTTCAGGGTTATTATCAAACAAGTGGATTTGAGTGTATTAAAGATGAATATTTACCTCCAGTACCTGTTCCTCAAAGAACTTATAAACTTGAGTTCTTTCTTTATAAAGGTAACAAAACATTAGCTCAAGGATTTTTAGTTATTTCGATTAATCGTTCGAGAACATATAGACATGGATAATATATTGTAAATGACGATAGCTAGAGAGTATCAGAAATTTTATTATTTTTATTTACTGCTTTCACTTTTCACTATGTTGCCTAATGGCTTAGCTATAGATTGTTTTGCGTTGTCGGTCTTAAAATTTTTTTTCCCAATGATATCAAACATGCTGATTTTTCACTCACTAAGTGACTTCAAAACTCAACAAAAATATTTTTAATTTCCTACTTTTAGAGTTTAATTTTTTTTGTGATATTGGCTAAACAAATTTTGAAATAGCGTCATAATTTATTATTACAATTTTAGGATAAATTAATTATAATATCAATGTAAAGAATATAAACAAAACAAGAATTAAATGTATTGAATAATTTGAAAAACAGCGTTTCTCAAACTTTTTATTCAAGTCTTCTGTCTCCCTCATCACCTTCCTATGTCCTTTTTTTAAATTTAAGGTCCTTTTTGACATCAAAGGCCTTTTAAACCCCGATGATGATTTTAATGTGTTTAGATGCGATCGAACTATAAAGAGGGGTGGTGGCGTTGCTGCCTATGTATCAAAATCCCTTACCTGCCGTCCTCTATGTATTATAGTTCTGAACAATATGCCAACAGGACTTCACTTGTTAAAATCCTGGTGCTTGAGGTATCTACGCCTAAAATTAAGTTACTTGATTGTGTGGTGTATCGGCCCCCTAAGGTTGGCTTCTTCACTGCCTTGGAAAATATATTATGATTTCGTCTCCCATTATCAAAATTTTATAATTCTTGGTGATCTAAATTGTGATTTTAATGCGTGCTCCCCTGATGTAAGGTAAGAGAAAGTTGTGTGCTGTGCGCCAGTCACACCAGATTTTTTTCATTCACACTCATACTCACACACACATACACACAGCCAAATTTGGTATCCAAATGACTTAAATAAAATCATCGGACTGCCTGGGGTCCGAACCCGCGACTTTTGGTTAGCACGCTAACCTCTACACCAAACCCCGAGGGCAATAATAATTATTAAAAAGACTAGAATTATAGGTCTTCACTATAAAAGTGTCCTACAGTATACCAAAATATACACTTTTGTGGAAGCTAATATTATTCATTGCAATGAGCAAGTTTTGGAATTGACTTCATCAAAGTCGCCATCTTTATGTTAGCAAGCAAGTAGTTTTGGAACAATATTTTTGTTTGAAACAAAATAGTTTTGGAGATGGAATGAAATGTAACTAGGCCCGGTTTGAATCAAGGGCGGATACAAAGGGGGGCTAAGGGGGTAATTACCCCCCCCCCCGAGATTAAAAAAAAAATTTCGCCAAAAAATTTATTTTGAATGTAAAATTTTAAAAATTAATACTTGAAAATGATTTGTATTTATATTCTGGCAAACAAGTACAGACAGAATGCGCCTTTAAATTACGAAATTAAGAAAAAAATTGTGTGACGTGCTACGAGTCACACCAGATTACCTTCTCCCCTGAGAAACACCTCTGGATCCGCCCTTGATTTGAATTTATACTAGATTTTCAGTATTTGTTTTAAATAGGATTTATCAACTCTTTTCACTGAAAAACTATTTTTACTTTCTCTTACCTCTATATATATGTTAATATATAGAGTGATTGGATTCATGTCAAAAATTAGATGTCGAGATTTTGATGTATATACTCGTTTTGAGGTCCCCTAAATCCAAGAATCTGGTGTGACTGGCGCACAGCACACAACTTTCTCTTACCTTCGGTAATCGAAAGTTCTGTTCTGTGCTTGTCACACCAGATTTTTTGTGTCGACATATATTTAGTTCCCGACAGTACGGAACATTCAGATGTAAAATTTATAAGTATGGCAAAATATTTATATTTTGTTGCCATAGCAACCATTTCTCCTATCTTCCCTATGAAATACAAGAGTAAAGTGGTCTTCAGAAGATTTCAATTGCAAAATGAGAATATACATTTTAAAGAGAATCGAAAAATTAATTGATTTTTGAATTTTTAAAAAAAATCGTTGGAGCAAATTTTGAGAAAATCGAAAAAAACTGAAAAAATACATCAGTAAAGTACTAGTACTCTTTGGCCGATTTTGATTAAAAGCTTATTTTTCCGGTCCCTGGGGGTGTTTAAGTTAAATATAGAATTTCATCCTCGTAGCTCAATTCCTTCATGCTTAAAATTGAACACATACACACACACACAGACACACAGACAGACCATGTCGCGAAAACCACTTTTTTGGATTCAGGGGACCTCAAAACGTGAAGATCCATCAAAATCTCGACATCGAATTTTTGACATGAATCCAATACTTTCTCTCTATATATATATTACATATATACATAGGTAAGAGAAAGTAAAAAAGTGGTTTTCGCGACATGGTCTGTCTGTCTGGGGTTCAATTTAAAGCATGAAGGAATTGAGCTAGGAGGATGAAATTTTTGATTTAAGTTAGGCACCCACCTGAGGCGTGACACGAAGCTTTTGATCAAAATCGACCAAAGGTACTAGTACTTTACTGATGTACTTTTTCAGTTTTTTTCGATTTTCTCAAAATTGGCTCCAACGATTTTTTTTTTTAATTCATAAATCAATTATTTTTTAGATGCTCTTTCAAATGTATATTCTCATTTTGTCATTGAAATCTTCTGAATACCACTTTACTCCTGTACTCCATAGAAAAGTTAGGAGAAATGGTTGCCATGGTAACAAAATATAAATATTTTTCCATACTTATAAATTTTACATCTTGAAATTCGAATGTGCCGAACTGTCGGAAACTAAATATATCGCGACACAAAAAATCTGGGGTGACAAGCACAGAACACAACTTTCTCTTGCCAAAGGGTAAGAGAAAGTTTGTGCTGTGCGACCAGTCACACCAGATTTTTAAATGTATATTTCAGTTGTGCGAACAACATGCAATTAAAATCTCAACTTTTCATTTATTGTCAATTAGGCACTTTTTGAAATGGAAGACTCATTTCATGGCAGACTGAATTATTTTTTTTATTCAAATTTTATTATTAATTCTTTTAGTTTACAAGTATTGTATGAAATTGGCATTCACATAGATTGATAAAAGGCTATTCTTCAAAATAATTATCCTATAATTATCATATCCCGGATATAATACATTTTTGGAAGGTATAAATAATCAGAAAATTGTTTATTTTGTTTGTATTTACTTGTTATTTTAACAAAAATGAAATTTATATTTTTACTTAGTTCTTCTCTCTTCTTAAATTTTGTTACACCGGTAAATATGAATATTATTTAACGTAAAATTTTGCTTTTAAAATTTGAATGAATTTCAGCAAAGGCTTTATGAGATTGAAGTGGGACATTATCAGGTAGTGTACAATGATCAAAGTGTATTTGAATTGCATTTGATAGACATTCAGGTGGATAAAGATGGAAAAAAATGTTTTGGAGCAAATTTCACTATGGTTAATGATATAAATGAAGCGGACAATTATGAGGTAAAATAATTAAGCTAAATTGAGATGAAACCTAGTAAAATTTTAACTAACTTTTATTTAAGTTTGTATTTGTAATATAAAAATCATAAAGTCAGGCCTGAATTTGTAAATTACAAGGTTGAATTAAAGTCCGATTTATTAATTACAAATGGGAAATATTAAAAAAATCCGGTATGATAACAACCATATAGATAGAGATTTTATTTTCCAATTTAGGCTAAGCGCTTGCGATTTTTAGTCGAGCGATAGTTTAGTCGATGGTCATATTACATTTCGTAATCTGGGCATATTTTGTCCACTATAGTCCCATGCAACGTTGTAGAGCATTAAATTTGCTAAAATTTGGTACATAAAAAAAGTCCAAAAAAGTTTTTGCACCCCTCTCCCCTTCTAAGTTAGCACAGGGCCCTCAAGGTCGAGGACTTACGATAGGCATCCTAGAGTACCCTCAAATAACCTGTGAAAATTTCATTAACTTCGGAATACTTTCCTTTCCAGGTAAAAAGTTATATCGACTGGACTATTAAGGCTAATTCCTCAATGTATTTGAATAGACCTAAACTTTAAAGGACGGTAGCGACCCCTAAAATCATGCTAAAATATTCGCAAAAAAGGGGTGTTTTTTTCATAAGTAAAATCGAAAATCGACGGTCAAAAATCGATTTTTTCAAAATCCTGAATCGATTCGAGTTTGAATCGAAAATCGATGCTCAAAATCGATTTTAGATTGGGATTAAAAAATATATGAATGGGTGTCTGGAAGAAGGGCATAAGTTACAATTTTAAAGTTTTACAGGACAAGCGAAAAACTGAAGTTGCTCATGTTAAGGAACTAATTAATTGCTAAAGTTCACATGACCTTCTTCCATTTTTGACTAAAAAAATTACTAAAGCCACTTCCACCTGTTGAGCCAAGTCCCATTTTACCTTCATCCGTAAAAAAACACAATATTTGAAAAATGTAACATATGCCCTTCTTCCAGACACACATTCATATGTTTTTGTGTATATCTTGAAAACCTGATGTGATAGAGAAAAATGGTTTTCAGATTTGTAATCAGCATGAAAAACGGCATTAGAAAATGTCTGTGGCTGTTTGTCAGTGTAATTAAAACTCCTAACTTTAATTTTTCGACTAATAGCGAAAAATTAATATACATATTAATATAATATATTTTCATGGCGACCCAAGAGATCAGTTTTGCTAAGACTGCTATAACCAATACCATGAATATAAGAGCCAGAATACACATGTAAGAGTTACATATCGTCGCTTGGAACACGTAGTGACGTATCGCAAAAAAATCAAAAATTGAGATACAACGGGTATGGCCGTGTCCTGGCGTTCTTTACATTATCACAAAGTGACGAATCTATTTCCATGTTTTTTCGTATTATTTAGGTTTTTTGGTTTTGCATATCTATACATTTAATATAACAACACGAACTATAAACAGCTCTCCTGAAAAATGATAGAAATTGAGATACGCCACTACGCAATTCAGGTGACGATATATGCAGGACTGCAGTCAGACTTGACGGGCCCCGGGGCTACATAATCTTAAGGGTTTTAAGATTTGAGCTTAAAGGGCCCGCTTCCTGGGGGTATAGTCCTCTCTATAAGCAGGCCTGCATGTATGTCTACATTATTTGTAAATAAATAATTTCTTTAATTCCAGTGTGAAATGTTGATTAAAGAAAAAAAAAATGGCAAATGGGTATCATCATTTGCTAAATTTAAGAGGATGAATTGTTGTGATATAGTTAAAAATGAAAAGATTGCCTATCCATATTTTGCAAAGGGCATAGGATTTCCACTAAAGTGTCCAATTAATAAGGTAGGTCTACTTAATGTTGACATTTTTCTTTTTACTTTCTTTTGTTTTTCTCATCTTACGCCTGTATTACATATAATTTTACATTCCAATAAATTCCCGGATCGAAACATAATAGCTATCTTATTTTCATAAGACCTTACTTGTTCCCGAAAATTATATTTCAAAAATTTGATGTCGAGATTTTGATGGACGTTTCAAGGTCCTCTTAATCCCAAAAAAGTCTGTCTGTCTGTCTGTCTGTGGCATGAAGGAACTGAGCTACGAGATTGAAATTTTATATTTAAGTTAGGTGCCCTCTAGGGCAGTTAAAATAAGCTTTTAAACAAAATCGGCCAAAAAGTACTAAATTTAGCTTTACTTTTTCAGTTTTTTCGAATTTCAAAAAATTAACTGGAACACTTTTAATTAAAAATTATTTAAAAAGTATATTAATAAATTTTTTTTCGTAAAACATACACGTTGAAGTACACTTTTTAACTTTGCCCATCAACCGTAGATTGTTTGTTTTGAAATTTTGCACACATCAACTAGGGGTAGAGGCCAAGAACTGAAAAGCTTTTGGTAAACATCGGAACATTTGGGGGGGGGGGGCTCTAGGGGGGGACCAATATATCATTCCAAAAACTACTTAAATGGATTCTCGCGACCTCCTTTTGTCAGCTTCAGATCAATTTCGATTTTTTTACGATTACATTAACTTTACTTGCCCAACCTTCGGTTGATGGGCAAAGTTGAAAAGGTAAAATAATATGAATTGTATAGGAAATAACAAGTTTTGTTTTCGGTTACGGTTGCGACCGAAACTAAGATTGAGGCCGAAATTCGGTTTCGGTTTCGGCTGAAAATCTTGTTTCGGTCGGACCCTACTTTTAATTATCAAAGAAGAAAATGAGGAGAAAGTTGTGTGCTGTGCGTTAAACACACCAGAATTTTTTGATTTCCCCACGACGGGCAAAAGTAATGAGAGGCGCCCTTTTATGCGTCTAATGTTTCGAGATATTTATTTTTATTTATTTTTAGGGATTTCGGGGGATGGAGGAGGGTTTGAAACCCTCTCTTTGTTCTCCTCACTGTCAATTCTGTTTAATTCCTCAAATCTTCTCGTTTCTATTCACTTTCAATTATTAGAACGCCCCCGGAAACTAAAAAATAAAAATATTTCTTTTTTTTAGGGTTATTATCAAACAAATGGATATGAGTGTCTTAAAGAAGAATATTTACCTCCACTAACTATTCCTGCAAAGACTTATAAAATTGAGTACTTTCTTTATAAAAATAACAAAAAATCACTTGAAGCATATGTAGATGTTGTCATCAATCCTTCGAGAATGTATAGACTTGGATAATATAGAGGCCTGTGACGATAACTACAATTAGAAGTCTTATTTTTTTTATCATAAATATTATTTTTATTTTCTTCAATTTCTCAACATAGATTAATTCCACTTGCCACTGATATCAAACTCACTATTGAGGGGCTTCAAAACGCCAACAAAAATATTTTTAATATCCTACTTTTAGAGTTTAATTTTTTTTTTTTTTTTTGTGATAAAAAATTTTGAAATAGCGTCATAATTTATTGTTCCAATTTTAGAATAAATTAATTATAATATCAATGTTAAGAATAAGGCTAAATATTTTTCGAGATCTATATATTTGAATAAGATAATAGTATTCAAAACACCTCGATTAGGACTTAACGAGTCATAGATATATTTAACAAGACTGTGAGTGTTTTTTATTGGTGAGGCCAAACATCCCATGACCCTCGGGAATCGAACCCAGGATCTCCGCCTTTCTGGAGCATAGGCGTGCTATCCATTGCCCCAGACCACCGGACCCTCGACCTGCACCAATAAAACTCACTTCCCTTTATATGCAGTTAGTCGTGCCGAAGTGGAAGTGAGTTTTATTGGTGCAGGTCGAGGATCCGGTGGCCTGGTGCATTGGATAGCACGCCTATGCCCCGGAAAGGCGGTGATCCTGGGTTCAATTCCCGGGGGTCATGGGATGTTTGGCCTCACCAATAAAAAACACTCACATGTCTTGTTAAAAAAAAAAGTTAAGAATATAAACAAAACAAGAATTAAATGTATTGAATAATTATAAACAGCGTTTCTCAAACTTTTTATTCAACCATTCTTTTAACTCCTTCATTCCCACTGTCTTCCATTTATACTGCCCCTTGCTAGCGCTTTGGCTAGGGCTCCCTGATAAAAAGAAGCAGTAATCATCGAAGCTGTTTGTTTCTTAGGGCTGGGCCTAGATGTTTAAAAGTTAAAAGGAACATATTTCACACAAGCAACTATTGAAACATATTTCAGTCATAGAAGTTAATAACATTTTTTACTTTCTCTTACCTCTATATATATGTTAATATATAGAGAAAGTATTGGATTCATGTCAAAAATTCGATGTCGAGATTTTGATAGATAGGGATGAAACGATACGAGTAAATACTTACTACGATACTTTGGAATCGAGTACCAAGTAAGTATCGGTCAAAAATACTCGTATCGATACTCGGTCCACGTATGCGATAATTAATTAGGTATAGGAAGAACATTTACGTACATTTGTTCTTATTTACAATAGAAATAAGTGGAATGGTTTGTACTACTTACTGTATTTTAATCTTTATTATTTGCGTGTTCAACAGGGAAACATCTTGAAAAATTATTATTTTGGGTAGCACCTCTAAAACTGAAATTTTTTCTTAGTCGTCGTTGTTTTTTTTTTTTTTTTTTTTTTTCTCCAAGAACTTGATGTTTTATGGTTGTGGAGATTTAATCAATATTCGCAGCAACTTTGCAGCCAGGAGATTAAATAAAAAATTTTATTTAATTTACTATTTGCCGACGTTTCGGTCTCCAATCACGACCTTTATCAGGGCAAGTATTGTCAATTATACAAGATCTTAGGTATTTTAATATTCATTGCAATTAAAAATATACAATTTATTTTTACTTTGATATGTACAAAAATATTATCTTATACTTGCTACTCGGAGGTCTCTGATGATGAAGGCCGCGATTGGCGACCGAAACGTCAGCAAATAGAAATTTATTAAAAGATTTTTCCTTTAATCTCCTGGCTGCAAAGTTTTTGAAAGTTTTTGCTTATCTTTTTTTTTTTTTATACACTCACACTTTTTTCTCATTCACTCTCGCATTCACACAGTCCTTTCGGCAACTTGGGCCATTTAAGACTTTTACGATAACCGTTATTTAATAATATATATTTATTTAAGAATAAGAATAGAAATTTGGGGTCCAGGCTTGCTTATCTTTAATTGTACGAAAAAATTGACCGATACGAGTAAGTATCGATATTTTTCAATCGATAACGAGTAGGTACTCGATACTTTGCGACCGATACCAGTATCGAGTAAAAGTATCGATACCTCAGTGGTATCGTTTCATCCCTACTCACCCTACACGTTTTGAGGTCCCCTGAATCCAAAAAAAAAGTGGTTTACGCGACATGGTCTGTCTGTGTGACTGTGAACAAAACATCTCAAGACGAAAAGAGCTAGGAGGTTGAAATTTTATATTTAAGTTAGGCACCTCCCTGGGACGTGACACGAAGCTTTTGAACAATAAAGTATGGTTATTACTTTCTCTTACCTATATGTATTTGCATATATTGAATACATATATAGAGAGAAAGTATTGGATTCATGTCAAAAATTCGATGTCGAGATTTTAATGGATATAAACGTTTTGAGGTCCACTGAGTCCAAAAAAGCGATTTTCGCGACATGGTCTGTCTGTCTGTGTGTTCAATTTACAGCATGAAGGAATTGAGCTAGGATGTTGAAATTTTATATTTAAGTTAATCACTCCCCTAGGAGGTGAAAATAAGCTGTTAATCAAAATCGGCCAAAGAGTACTAGTACTTTACTGATGCACTTTTTCAGTTTTTTCGATTTTCTCAAAATTCGCTCCAACGATTTATTTTTAAATTCAAAAATCAATTATTTTTTTAGATGATCTTTAAAATGTATATTCTGATTTTGTCATTGAAATCTTCTGAAGACCACTTTACTCTTGTACTCCATAGAAAAGAGGAGAAATGGTTGCCATGGTAACAAAATATAAATATTTTCACATACTTATAAATTTTACATTTGAATTCAAATGTACCGTATTGTCGGGAACTAAATATATGTCGACACAAAAAATCTGGTGTGACAAGCACAGTGCAGAACTTTCTCTTGCCGAAGGGTAAGAGAAAGTTGTCTGCTGTGCGACCATCACACCAGATTTTTTTTTTTTTGTTTATTTAGGGATAGTAATTTTTGAAGGACAGGGGATCCAGATTCATATCTCTTATTTTAAAGGTTATTAATTAATCTTGACATTTAAAGTTCCTGACATGTGGCGGATATTATTTTAAATTCATGGACGGCTATTCATTTTTTTTTACAGGTTAATTACCAAAAATATAAATTTTTTTGGATCACAACTATTGTGTCCTGACTAGAGGCATAATAAATAAATAAAAATAAAAAAAACTCATGCGTGAAATTAGCATTCTAAGGGTGCGTACACACCTGCGCTCTGCTCCGCTCGCGAGCAGTTCGCGGCTCGTGTTCGTTGCTCGTTCCATTTTCATTGAAATTATTCATTTTGACGAACCTGCCGCGATCCAAAGAAAAGCCACGAACATTTTAATTAATTTGGAATTTTTATTATTAATTATTTATAATTATTAATCGCAAATAGATTGTGTTGCTGAGCGCGCCTAATTACTAATAAAAAACATTTAAATTATTTGGTGTAGATAATAATGTCTCTGAGGCGAGATAGAGAAAACGCTCTTGCCGTTTCGGTTATGAGTGGTGCTTTTTTGCTAATGGCAAGTTTGTCAAAAAAGAAAAGGAGACGACGACGTTGGTGGTATACTAATCTATTTAAAAAACAGAATGGTAGTGAACTTGTGATGGACTTGAGGTCGCAACAAATAAGGGGTCAATATAAGAATTTTACTCGAATGTCAGAGATTATTTGTCAAGTCTATTTAATATAAAAATAATAAATTTAAGGATCAGGAAGATGTATGGCAGCCAGCAAATGATAAAAAATCTATTTGATTATCGTCACGTTTCGGGATCACGTCGATCCCATCTTCAGGACCTACGGTCATCAAGACATTTTATTTGGTGTTAATTCGGCAAATACAAACAATTCTTACAAACATTTTTTATAAAAAACAAAACACTTACGATACGATTTTGTTTTTTATAAAAAATGTTTGTAAGAATTGTGTGTATTTTGCCGAATTAACACCAAATAAAAATGTCTTGATGACCGTAGGTCCTGAAGATGGGATCGACGTGATCCCGAAACGTCGACGATAATCAAATGGATTTTTTATCATTTGCTGGCTGCCATACATCTTCCTGATCCTTATATATTGCCACTCAGCCATCGAAATTCTTCTATTTAAAATAATAAATTTTAATATCAATTTATATTTTATATAATTTTTTTTTTTATTAAACCCGATCCTTTGAAAATATTTGATTAATTCTTCATTTATTGAAAACTGATATTGAAATTTACTTAAAAAATACTATATAAAATCATCATAGGCCTATATTTTAAGGAAATAATATACATATAATTAACCTCCCTGGTCTCTGAGGTACATAGAAGATGATAATATTAAAAAAAATATTTAAATAATGATTTAGAGAAGACTTATAAAGGCTAAAAGTAGGTCTATTTTATATTTTGCTCGCGAGCCGCTCGCGGCACCGCAGCGCGCCGTCCAAATCTGAGCCGCGAACCATCAAAGGGTTTGTCGAAAAAGCCGACAAGAGATGGATCGCGGCGAGCAGCTCGCGAGCGACTCTCGAGCAGCTCGCGAGCATCTCAAAACCCGTACACATCTAACGAACATGGTGCTCGCGAGCGGAGCAGAGCGCAGGTGTGTACGCACCCTAATAGATTAATAATTGCTATTATTCAAAATAATCATAATATTTCGGATATACATTTTTGGAAGGTATAAATAAATAACCCGAAAATTTGGTTATTTTGTTTGTCACTTTAACTAAAATCTAAATGATATTTTTACTTAGTTCTCTATTCTTAAATTTTATTAGGGCTTACATCTATAAATATGTTTATAAATATTATTTAAATTAAAATTTCATGTCTGACTATTCATGAATTACTTTTTTTACAGATTTTATTATTAATTCTTTTAGATCATAACTATTGTATGAAATTGGCATTCTAATAGATTGATAATTGTTATTATTCAAAATAATTATCCTATAATTATCATATCCCGGATATACATTTTTAGAAAATGGTATAAATAATCCGAAAATTTTGTTATTTTGTTTGTATTTATTTGTCATTTTAACTAAAATGAAATTTATATTTTTACTTAGTTCTTCTCTCTTCTTAAATTTTGTTACACCGGTAAATATGAATATTATTTAACGTAAAATTTTGTTTTTAAAATTTGAATGAATTTCAGCAAAGGCTTTATGAGGTAGAAGTGGGAAATTATCAGTTGATGTATAATGATGGCAGTATATTTGATTTGCATTTGATAGACATCGAGGTGGATAAAGATGGAAAAAAATGTTTTGGCGGAAATTTCACTGTGCATAATGATATAAACGAAGCGGACAATTATGAGGTAAAATAATTAAGCTAAATTGAGGTGAGAATTAGGAACATTTAACTATTTAAGTTTGTATTTGTAATGTAAAAATCAGACGGGATTTGTAAATTACGAGGTTGAATTATTAAAGTCCGGATAATTAATTACAAATGGGAAATATACAAAAATCCGGTATGATATCAACCAAATAGATAGAGATTTTATTTTCCAATTTAGCCTAGTCGAGCGATAGTTTAGTCGATGGACATAAATGCATTAAAAAATCGAGTTGATCTGCAGTTGTCGAGAGCGCATCTGCATTGAGCTTAAGGTGCGCGTCTCGAAAAGCCGTTAGAAGACGATTCACTACGGAGTTACTCGAGGCGGCAAGAGATGGCGTTAGTTTTTCCAATAGGAATACAAGGGATTTATTCCATTTCATTTGAAAGATTCCAGCTAATTAATTAAGGGTAGAAAATTAATTATTTTTTAACACAATGATTACTAATTATATGGGGCTGATAGATCTGATCCGGGGACAGCGGTGGGGAAGATTAATGATGATATAAAACGCATCGAAATATGGACTATAGCTAACGGGCTTGAGCTTAACCCTGTGAAATCGCAGGTTATTTGGATTGCAACAAGACGTTCTCAAATTTCTTTGCCCTCCGTCATCGTGGGTGGTTCAGTGGTCCCTTATTCGGACACGGTCAGGGATCTGGGGATCATTATAAATAATAATCTGACATGGGGTGACCATGCCACTTTGGTCTGTCGGAGAGTGTATTGCACTTTCCATCCACTAAGAAGGCTGATGAGTGTGACCCCCCAATGGCTGAGGCGTAGGCTGGTGATTGCCCTGGTGCTCCCCCATTTTCTGTATGGGGACGTGGTTTTCTATAATATTGACAGCTTATCTGCGGGGGGGGGTTTTAAATTTGTGGGGTTTTTTTTTCCCAAACTAGACTTCCTTGGGAGATTTGGGATTGGTGATTGGGATTCTTACAGGAGATTTAGATATGCGACCTTCATCTGCCATGTTATCTGTACGAGCCTCCCACCCTATATTTACCATATTCTGTATCCCGGCACTTCCACCAGGGCGCGGGGTTTGGATTGCCCGAGGCATACATCGGGCCTTATGTCACGATCTTTCGCTGTTACTAGCAGCAGAGTTTGGAATGCCCTCCCCCTGCATGTCTGTGGAGCTTCCAATTTCAGAACCTTCCGTTTACTGCTATCCGTCCATCTGGGGGTGAGAGATACCGGGAGATTTTGAGAGACATATATGGCGCCGTTTTTGATCGGAAACTTGGTCACCTGATTCCTGCCCAACACTGTCGCGAGTCGAATGATCGATGGATATAAGTGGGTTCTTAATAAATGTATGATAAATTTACTGTGTACACTATGAGGGGCAACCTGCCCTATGTACATGTTTGAATAAATAAATAAAATAAATAAATAAATATAAGAGCCAGTAAGAGTTACATGTATGCAGGACTGCAGACAGACTTGACGGGTCCCGGGATTACATAATAATACGGGTTTTAAGATTTGAATTCAAAGAGCCCGCGCGCCGGGTATATAGATAGCCCCCTGCCCCTCTCTATAAGCAGGTCTGAATGTATGTCTACATTATTTGTAAATAAATAATTTCTTTAATTCCAGTGTGAAATGTTGGTTAAAGAAAAAAAAAATGGCAAATGGATACCATCATTTGCTAAATTTAAGAGAATGAACTGTTGTAATACAATTAAAAATGAAAAGTTAGCCTATCCAATTTTCGCAAAGGCCATAGGATTTCCACTAAAGTGCCCGATTAATAAGGTAGGTCTACTTAATGTTGACATTTTTCTATTTACTTTTTTTTAATTGACATGTTTTTCTCATCTTACGCCTGTAATACATATAATTTTACATTCCAAAAGATTCCCGGGAAATTTAATAGCATTTTCATAAGACCTTATTTGTTCCCGAGAATTACATTTCAAAAATTTGAAGTCGAGATTTTTATGAGTTTCGAGGTCCCCTAAATCCAAAAAAGGTCTGTCTGTCATCACAGGCTTAAGGCATGAAGGAACAGAGCTACTAGATTGAAATTTTAAATATAAGTTAGGTAGCCTCCCGGGCAGTTAAAATAAGCTTTTAAACAAAATCGAGGTTTTTATTTACCACCAACATAATCAGTGAGGCCCTTCGGGAGAGGGGGGCTGATATAATCGTCGGAGGGCATTTGCCCTCTCCCCCGTAGCGCCTCGCTAATTAAAATGTTGGTAAATAAAAACCTCGTGCAGCTCACAACTAGGTCGGTCCCCTTTGTTTTGCGCCCTCAGCCCAGTTGCGCCCATGGCGGGGGCCTGTTTTGCCACGCCCTCGTTACGGCCCTGTATATCGGTACATTATTGAGATGTTTAAAACCTCAAAAGAAAAAAACTCTCTTGAATCCCCTCTTACAAACATCCAATGAGCAACAGAAAATTTTGACGGATATACACGTTTTGAGGTCCCCTGAATAAAAAAAAGTGGTTTTCGCGACATGGTCTGTGTGTGTGTGTGTGTGTGTGTGTGTGTGTGTGTGTGTCTGTCTGTCTGTCTGTCTGTGTATCTGTGAATAAAATATCTCAAGAACGAAAAGAGCTAGGAAGTTGAAATTTTATATTTGTTAGGCACCCCCAAGGGTTGTGACACGAACCTTTTGAACAAAGAGTACTAGTTCGTTACTGATGCACTTTTTCAGTATTTTTTCGATTTTCTCTAAATTCGCTCCAACGATTTTTTTTTTATTCAAAAATCAATTATTTTCTCTTTAAAATGTATATTCTCACTTGCCACTTTGCCATTGAAACCTTCTGAAGACCACTTTACTCTTGTACTTCATAGGAAAGATAGGAGAAATGGTTTCCATGGTAACAAAATATATAAATAAATATTGTCCCATACTTATAAACATTACATCGCCCTCGGGGCTTGGTGTAGAGGTTAGCGTGCTAACCTCGTATACCAAAAGTCGCGGGTTCGGACCCCAGGCAGTCCGATGATTTTATTTAAGCCATTTGGATACCAAATGGCTTAAATACGAATGCCTGGACCCCCAATATGTGTATATTAATTAATAACGGATATCGTAAATGTCTTATATGGCCTGAGTTGCCGAAAAGACAGTGTGAATGTGTGTGTGAGTGTGATTGTGAATGAGAAAAAAGTGTGAGTGTTTAAAAAAAAAAAAAAAAAAAATTTACATCTTGAAAATCGAATGTACCGTACTGTCAGAAACTAAATACATGTCGACACAAAAATCTGGTGTGACAGCACAGAATAAAACTTTCGATTGCCGAAGGTAAGAGAAAGTTGTGTGCTGTGCGCCAGTCACACCAGATTTTTTTAAAATATTTTTTAGATAAAAAAGACAAGTTATTTCAAACTCTAATGGGATGTAAGACAATAACTATTTTTTGATGTAAAAAATAAAAAAATAAAAATATTTCTTTTTTTTAGGGTTATTATCAAACAAAAGGATATGAGTGTATTAATGAAGAAAATTTACCTCCACTAACTGTTCCTGCAAAAACATATAAATTTGAGTTCTTTCTTTATAAAAATAACAAAAAATCAGCTCAAGGATATGTAGATATTATCATTAATCCTTCGAGAATGTATAGACTTGGATAATAGTCTATAGAGGCCTGTGCAAGGGCGTCCACAGGATTTTTTGCAGGGGGGGGCAAGGATTTTTTGCAGGGGGGGGGGCAAGTCACTTCCAGATAAGTTAAAAAAAACGTATTTTGATATTAATAATGTTATACGTCTCTTAGTATTTAAAGCTTTCTCACCGCGGCAAGGTGGATGTATACTGTGAAAGGTTTTTTTGTATTTTTTTTTTGTTTTATACATTTTTTTGTATCATTTTAATTTTCCAGGGGGGGGGGGGCAAGTGCCTGGTTGCCCCCCCTGCGGACGCCCATGGGCCTGTGACGAAAATTTTTCATTTTTTGAACCTTGGACATCAAACATGTATAAGCTTAATTACTTTCTCTTATCTATATATGTGTAATCCCCAGCTTATCCGATTAGCCACGAGATTTTTGATGGATATACACGTTTTGAGGTCCCCTGAATCAAAAAAAGAGGTTTTTGCAAAATGGTCTGTCTATCTCTGTGTGTGTCTGTCTGTGTTCAATTTCAAGCATGAAGGAATTGAGCTAGGAGGTTGAAATTTTGGTTGGTCGTTTTGCCACTTTTTTTCCGAGCGAAATGTAATACCCGGCAAAAGTGACCCACTCACTTGGGACATTACAGATATAATTTTTTTTTTTTTTCAAATCGGGCAATATCTTCTATGAGAATTTTTACCTCAAAGTTTTGAAATTTCGCTCAAACGATTTTGATTAAAATTCAAAAATCAATTATTTTTTAGATGTTCTTTAAAATGTATATTCTCATTTTGCTCTCAAAATTGTTTGAAGACCACTTTACTCTTGTATTCTCGGAAGATAGGAGAAATGATTGCATGGTAACACAAAATATAAATATTTTCCCATGTTTATAAATTTTATATTTTTAATTAATATATCGAAGGAAACTAAATATATATCGACACAAAAATCTGACGTTCTTGTCACTTTACTTTTCTTTGAAGTTTATCTCTATGCCTATTTTTTACCTTCTCTTACCTATATTTCTCATTGCTGTGTAACATTGTATTGTAAGTAATTTTACAATAAAATATCATAAAGGTTTATACTTGTTGTTATTATTGTACCTATTATACATTTGTATACTTGTATATACAGTACATGGATAGGTACCATCAAGAGAAAAGATATTGGACAATCCCCTCACGTCTACCTGAATTTAGAGCCTTTTGAGGTATGTATACTAGGGGTATGACTTTTTTCCTGTATCATAACTTGATGAACTTTTACTAAAGGTTGAATAAAATCTTACTTTCAAGGTGATTTGATAAAAAAACGTCACGCACAAAATGATTTGAAAATTTTCTATATCAGATTTTTTGCCAATTTTTTGAAGTCACTCTAAATAGATACAAATTTGTACACAAGCTTTAGACTCACTTATTTAGGGTCATTAAAGACGCAAGGAAGTTAAATATTCTAAATAAGGTCATTGTTGAGAATGAATCTCAGTGGGGGGTTCTCCTTGTTGAGGGAGGAGTCTTAGTAGACTTCTTCCATATCTTTGATTGCACCGCACGCTCACAACATTGGTTGCTTCGGGCAATGTTTGTTGAAAATTCATCTATTTTCCAGTGGGTTTTCAATCAATTGAGCCCTGCAGATTCAGAGCTGCAGATAGTTCATCAAAATCTTCAACGCGAAACAATTGGCTGCTGATTTAATGATCAGCCCATTAGTAAGAAATGAATGGACAAATTTTGCGTAACCTTTTACGGATTTCAGGCATCAGAATAAACGCAAGAAGGGCTAGAATGGCACGATAGGTCTATTGTGCATTGCTGCTATTTGGAATTTGTTGAAATCTCACGCAGAGATTTCATTACTCTCAGCGAAGGGACCGAAGACACGAGTGAGGTGGTAGAGAAACTTCATGTCGTCTCTTCAGCCGCCTGTTTCCTTAATTTTAGTTTTAATGTTGCTGAGGGCACCTTTTAATTTATTATAATTGCTAATCAGAGCCTGCACAAAGAAGTAGTGGATTTTTGATGATTTAGACAACACATGGAGCTCATCGCCCATGACAACACGTAGAAGGCGATCCAGCACATGGAGCTGGCAACTAAAATACTTGGGTTTGGGGTGCCTTTTCTTCGAACATTTGCTGCAGTCGATCAACGCCAGTCTTATTTAGAATAATAAAAAAATACTACAATTTGCTTTTTTAAATAGAATTTATATAGTTTATCATTAAATCTTTATGAGAAAAAACAAAATATATATTTTTGATTTTGGCTTAACCCTTCCAAGAGGGTACCTTACCCCCCCCCCTCCTCGGGGTTTTCTAGAGTGTTATGAAAGTTAAAATTAACACCAAATTAAGCAAATTAAGCTAATTAAAACTTAACTAACCGCTTTGTACACCTCCCTTATATACCGGCTTATACTGTACAAGACTGCGTCTAATCAACCTAAAATTTCAAAGTGGCTTGTGCGTGACCTTTTTTTTTATTTTCATAGAATAAACGTCATTTTAGTCATTAATAGGTAAAAGTTCATTGAGTCCTGATACAGGAAATCTTTAAAAAAAAAAGTCGAAAAGTCATACCCGTAATGTATACAGGGCCGTAACTACCGTGCACGGTGCACCTGTTGCATCTGCCTAGTTACGGCCCTGTACCACTGTTACTGCCCTACATACCTCAAAACACTCTAAATTCAGGTAGACGTGAGGGGGTTGTCCAATATCTTTTCTCTTGATGGTACATTAGACCAGGGTTGGAAAAAAGCCCAACCCGTCGTTATTTTTTTTTTTTTTTTGTTTTGGGTTTTTTCGGGGATTTTCGTTTCGTTTTGTTAGGTGTGATTTATCTTATCTGTCTGTCTGTTAATCTCTGTTTGACCAACTTCCCTCTTTATTAAAAAATGTACAATTTTTTTGGAAAAAAATTTTTTTCTCTTTTGGATTTAAAGTTTTCAGGAATAAGTCACCACCTCTAGCTAAGGACTTATATAGGAGGGGGAGGGACGAGTGTGTTCGGGCCCTCTAGATATATAATCATTTATTTAATAAAATTTTTGTCGAGGATGAATAAGGAAATATTTAGAAAAATTAGCTTTAAGGGGGCACTGGCCCCTCGGAGCTCAGGTATATATAGTATTTTAAAAATATTTTTGTGTATGGGTGGGGGGATCTTTAAAAACATGAGTTCGGCCCCCTACTCTGAAAAAATTCTATATACGACCGTTCATCTACCATTACCCCATAATTTTGAAAAAGACTCCTAAAAGAGAACCGAAACTTCGAGTAAATTTCAACAACCATCTCGATTTAAACCGTCTAACTTTCTTTATCTTTACAAACACTCAGTCGTGGAAGCCATAAAAATGAAAAAATTATCAAAAAAATTTAGTAAACAAAATGTTTTCATTTAATAAATAAAAACGCCCTCGGGGCATGGCGTAGAGGTTAGCGTGCTAACCTCATATACCAAACGTCGCGGGTTCGGACCCCAGGCAGTCCGATGATTTTATTTAAGCCACTTGGATACCAAATGGCTTAAATAAGAATGCCTGGACCCCAAATAAATATAATTATTTATACAACGGTTATCGTCAAAGTCTTAAATGGCCTTAATGGTCTTAAAAGTTGCCGAAAAGACTGTGTGAATGAGAAAAAAATGTGAATGTTTTTGTAAAAAAAAAAAAAAATAAATAAATACTGTTTTTTTTTTTTTTTTTTTTACTTTCTCTTACCTATGTATACGTATATGTAATATATATATAGAAAGTATTGGATTCATGTCAAAAATTCGATGTCGAGATTTTGATGGATCTTCACGTTTTGAGGTCCCCTGAATCCAAAAAAGTGGTTTTCGCGACATGGTCTGTCTGTCTGTCTGTGTGTGTGTCTGTGTTCAATTTTAAGCATGAAGGAATTGAGCTATGAGGTTGAAATTTTATATTTAAGTTAAACACCCCTCGCGACCGGAAAAATAAGCTTTTAATCAAAATCGGCCAAAAAGTACTAGTACTTTACTGATGTACTTTTTTAGTTTTTTTCGTTTTTCTCAAAATTTGGTCCGATTTTTTTTTTAAATTAAAAGATCAATTATTTTTTAGATGCTCTTTAAAATGTATATTCTCATTTTGTGATTGAAATCTTCTGAAGACCACTTTACTCTTGTATTTCATAGGAAAGATAGTAGAAATGGTTGCCATGGTAACAAAATATAAATATTTTCCCATACTTATAAATTTTACATGTGAATTCATATGTTCCGTACTGTCGGGAACTAAATACTGTATATGTCGACACAAAAAATGGACAAATTTTGCACAATTGCAGCCCTCTCGCCTCTTAAAAAAAATTATTATATAATAGCTTTTAGGCGTTATGAAATAATAACTTAATAACAATAATCATAAGTTTTAAAAATATTTTAATAAAAAGCCTTATTATTTAGAATAAATATCATTTCCCGGAAACTAATTGTTATTAGGACAATATATACTTTACCAAAGTGAATTTTAATTTAGTATTTTATTGTAAATGCAAATAATATAAAATGAAGTTATTTTTAATAGTTCTTTTTGTTATATTCGAAAGTCTTCAAGTCTTCTCGGTGAATAAATAATATTGATAAAAATAATAAAAATTATTTATTTATTTATGACTAAATTTCAGCAAAAGTTTTTTGATATTGAATTTGGTAAATTCTTTATCGCATCAAATGACCATAGTACCATAGAGATAAATAAACTAGAATTTTTAGTGAATGCTCAAGGCAAAAAAGATCTTGTTTTTAATTACACTCTTCTGACCGAATTGACTAGAGAGAATTCTATCGAGGTAAAATTTTGCATCAAGAATTTTTTCTAGAAAACAATAAAAGTAATAATATTTATAATTCCAGTGTGAAGGCGTGCTTAAAGAGAAGAAGGCTGGTAGATGGCTATCTACTATGTATAAAGTAAAAAGGGGTAATTGTTGTAAAATTTTCGAAAAAGAGAAGCTATTTCTCCCAAGTTTTATGAAAGCCGTGGGCTACCCGGAAAAGTGTCCAGTTAAAGAGGTATATTATTTTACATATTGTGATTATACCAACCACACTTTCTCTGTCTGTCTCTCCACTCTCCATATCTCCATAGAATTTCGAAATGGAGATATATGTTTTAAAAATTAAAGGAAAATTATTAATTTTTTGCGGAACATTTTTTCTTTTGCGGAATCAAAGTTTTCCACCCTGCAGAAAAATTTGTTGCGCTGATGTCTGTATATCCGTATATATGTATATGTGTTTGGGAAAAATTTTTTTTTTTTTTTGGGGGGCCCTCGCCCCCCCCCCCTTATATACGCCCCTGTTTTGAGATCCCCTGGGTTCAAAAAAGTGGATTGCAACATTGTCTATCTATGTGTCTGTCTGTGAACAAAATATCTCAAGAATGAAAAGAGCTAGGAGGTTGAAATGTTATATTTAAGTTAGGCACCCCCCTGGCACAGAACACGAAGTTTTTGAACAAAATTAGCCACAAAGTACTAGTACTTTACTGATACTTTTTAAGTTTTTTTTTTTTGATTTTCTCCAAATTCCCTCCAACAATTTTGATTAAAATTCAAAAGTCATTATTAACTGTATTTGCCCCCCCCCCCCCCCCGCTTTCCCTCAAAGGCTGAGAGACTAAAGATGATGTCAAATGTTAGTCTTAAAGCCACGGAGCGTGGGTTCGGATCATAGGCGCCGGAACTGGGGGGGGGGAGCAAGGGTACATTGCCCCCCTGGCATCCTCTAGGGGGTGGCAAAATGTCTTCTTTTATTTCATTTATTTTTAAAAATGATATATTTTTACTTTTAAAAAAGTTTTATAGTAGATTTGTTTTTGTTTTATACTATTTGAACATATTAAATTATTTTAATTTTCTAAAAAAAATTTTTTTGCCCCCCCCCCCTCCTGATTCAAATTCGTTCCGGCGCCCCTGGTTCTGATCCCAGGTAGTCAGGTGAATATTTATTTAAATCATTTGGATACCAAATGGTATAAATAAGTATGCTTGGACTCTCATATATCGTATTTAAAAATGATTTGTGTATCGTCTTCTTTATATGGCCTAAGAAAAGTGGGCAAGTGTTTTTAGATAGCCGCACAGAGTGGGGTACTGCTGTGATTTATGGAACGAAATTATATTTTTGCACCCTTTTGAAGGAGTCTCTTCAGGAAAGTATTACAATGGCATCAAAAATGAAATTTCGAGAATAGTAATAAACGTTTTGAATTCTTCTGAGTTTGTCTCTTTTTTTGCTGCCATCGATTTTTTTTTTGGAGGAAACATCAAAACTACGCGTTGATATCATCTCTGATTGATCAAAAATCATTTAGCTATTTCTTTTATACGGTATATAATCACAGTATAGTAATTCATCTATTTTTTTTTTTTTTTAGGGTTATTATGGGACAAAGGAACCTTTTACAATTGATTTGAGTGTGTTGCCTCCGGCGATGCTTACTTCAGATTTTTATAAATTTGAAATACTTATTTATAATGAGAATAAAAAATCATTTGAAGGATATCTCGAAATTAGAATTAATCGTGAAATGGTTTATAAATTTGGATAATAAGGAATTTCTCTTAAAATAAGGTGCATGATGTAGATATATAAATTTTGTCTTATTTTCAGGCAACCTAAATGACCATCTGACACCAGAACACCTCTAGAGTCTTTTAGAGATCATTTAGACCAGGGATGGCGAACCTTTTAGGGAGCGTACAAGTATTACGTAACGCAATTTGGGGGGAGTGGGGAACAACGAGTTACGTAACTGGTATTTGGGGTCCAGAAAAATGTTACGGCGCGTTACATTTCATTTCATTTATTTATTTTCCATTGGATTCCGAAGAATATTGGAATTGTCAAATACAGTATGCACAATAAAAATTACAAAGCAAATAACATAATTGTATACAATAATTAATTGAATTAACATTGGATAAATTCACTTACACTATAATAACATTTTTTAATTAAGTAATTTTTTAGTTCGTTTTTAAAATTTGAAAAATTGCCGATTTTCTTAATCTCTACGGGGAGACGATTATAAAAAGTAACGGCCCGGTAAAGAGGATTCTTTTTACAAGTCTCTGTTCTAAGTCCCGGTACCCTTAAATCGAATCTTCTATTGGACCGCGCATGTTCATTTCCAATTGTAACAAGATCCGGATGCCTTCTAATATACAATATTGTTTCCATGATATGGACGCAAGGCAGGGGCAACACGCCAAGGGAGACAAAGATATCTCTACAATGTGCATCCCATGATGCACCCACAAGGACTCTTACAACCCGCTTCTGGGCCCTAAAGACTCTGATGGCATGCGACGACCCGCCCCAAAATACTATCCCATGTCATGATTGAGTGAAAATTAGCATAATAATAGGTAAGACATACGTCATTAGTTGTAAGGTTTTTTAACTTTAACATTCCATAACATATGGGATTAAGCCTCCTGCATAGAGCATCCACATGGGTGTCCCATCTCATGTTGGCATCAAAATGCAGCCCCAGAATCTTAGTTGTTTGAATGGTATCATATCCCCCAGGCAATCCATCAGATATAATTTCCCTCCCCTTGTTCAAATGAAAATGTAAAATTGCTGTTTTATCCTTATTTAATTTAAGGCCTTTCTTGTTAAAAAAAATTTCAATGTCATTTATGGCAACAGTTGTAAGTTGACAGGCACGCTCATATGACCTTCTTCCCAAGACCAGTGTAGTATCATCTGCATATGACGTTAGTCTTCCGCTATCAAGGGTTATGTCATTTACATATAAAATATATAGTAGTGGGCCCAAGACACTGCCTTGGAGCACCCCAACCTTAACGTCTAGCACTCTTGACTGTGTATCATTTAAAGTAACAAATTGTGTGCGATCAGAAAGGTAACTTTTAAACCAGTCTAACGCTTTACCTCGAAATCCCAGTCTATCAAGACAATATAACAACGAGTCATGTCTGACACAGTCAAACGCTTTGCTGATATCTAATGACGCAAGCATAGTGTGCTCTCCACAATCCAAACCCTTATAAATTTCATTTACAAGAGAAAAAAGTGCTGACGATGTATTTTTGTTTTTTAAAAAACCATGTTGGTTGGGATTAATCAAGTTAAATCTTTCTAAAAATGCAATCACCCTTTTAGCCATAGCTTTTTCTAGAATTTTAGAAAAGGTAGATTGTAGAGATATTGGTCTATAATTCTCCACAAGTTGTCTATTTCCCTTTCCTTTATAAAGAGGGAAAATTTTTGAGCTTTTAAAGATCTTGGGAAAACAGCCACTCGCCAAGGATTCATTAATGAGGATAGACAGCGGTTCACAAATACTATATGCGCATTTTTTCACAATATAATTATTAATGCCATCGGGGCCACAAGACTTAGTATTTTTTTAGTTCAATTAATATTTTTAAAATTTCATTACTATTCGTAGGATCGAGAAAAATTGATCGAGTGTTAAAAAAATCCCCATTATATCTCATATTTGTCGCCAAAATATCGTCACCTTCCCCAACAATCCCACCAGATAAGTCCACAAGAAATTGGTTAAATCTATCGGAAATTTCCATTTCATCATACAACAATAGGCCACTCTTACTTCTTCATGGGGGAGGGGGGGGTAAAAAATCTTCAAAAATTACGTTAGGTAATACTTGTACGCTCCCTTAGAAACTTTGTTCATATTTTTTTTAGTATTAGCTCGTGAGTCACTAATGTCCATTTGTACCCGAGTTAAGTTTAAAAATTTTTAAATAACTAAACATCGTTAAAATTCAATTGGGTTAACGGGTAAAAATGGGCGTGGTTTGACGATTTAGAAATTTTTCATTCAGGTTCAATTTTTTTAGGTGAGTTTCTGTAAAGTAGCAATCGTAGGTAGGGGTGTTTGATTATGAAAAATAAAACAATCGATTTTGAAAAAAAAAGAATCGATTATACCTTTTTTTTCTCTAGTAAAATTTCCATTTTTCCCTCCCGCAAAAATCATTTGACCTTTTTTTTAGGCCTATACGAGTCTCATACCATCTTTTCAAACACATAAATAACACTAGTCGACAAAAATGAACTTTTTTTTCTTTCACAGGAATGAAGATATGAAATTCTAGAAGTATTTTCCATTCTGAATTCAGATATGTAGTTAGAATTTTTCCATCAGGCACAGTTTTAGAGACATAGAGCAAAATAGATTTTAGTCAAAAATGGGCTCTAAAACGGCTTTTATTTAGAATGTTCAAATTATTTTTAACGCCGCACTCCGTCAAAATATGCAGATAGTTAGAATACATATAAATTTTAAGTTTCATCCCAATCGGAGGTCATTTAGATGTGCCGCAAACGGCTTAAAGTTTAGAAAAAGCGAAATTTTCAAGATTTTTTTTGCTTTGGTCACCCCTAATACAATTTTAGATATCCCTGAATGCAAAAAACATATATGTACGATATTCTATAGTTCTATGGCTTTCTAAAAATCATTCATTCATAAAAATCTGCTAATTATTAACGAAATTATTAACAAAAACGTCAGCAAAGAAAAAACACAAGTACACTCACTGGACGAAAAAAATGGACCTCTTGTTCTTTTAGAAGTATAAAGAAAGATATGAGATTCAAAAAATATTTTTTTTTAATAATATATAATAAAGTTAGGGCCCGTGACCCGATGCTCAGAGAGGATACATTAGATTCTCGTGAATAGAGTTCGCTTTTTAATTCAATTGAAGTCCATTTTTTTCGACCAGTGAGTGTACTTGTGTTTTTTCTTTGCTGACGTTTTTGTTAATAATTTCGTTAATAATTAGCAGATTTTTATGAATGAATGATTTTTAGAAAGCCATAGAACTATAGAATATCGTACATATATGTTTTTTGCATTCAGGGATATCTAAAATTGTATTAGGGGTGACCAAAGCAAAAAAAATCTTGAAAATTTCGCTTTTTCTAAACTTTAAGCCGTTTGCGGCACATCTAAATGACCTCCGATTGGGATGAAACTTAAAATTTATATGTATTCTAACTATCTGCATATTTTGACGGAGTGCGGCGTTAAAAATAATTTGAACATTCTAAATAAAAGCCGTTTTAGAGCCCATTTTTGACTAAAATCTATTTTGCTCTATGTCTCTAAAACTGTGCCTGATGGAAAAATTCTAACTACATATCTGAATTCAGAATGAAAAAATGCACTAGGTTCACTAATCAGATATCTTGTGAAAAAAACCTTGTCGACTAGTGTAATCGATCTAATCGATTTTTTTTTATTAATCGATTATTTTTTAAGAAAATAATCGGTGAATAATCGATTATTTTGCACAGACCGTGGGCCTCGTGGGTCAGTTAAAAAGCTTGCGTGGGTCAGTGTCTGACCCACTGTCATAGGTTCGCCATCACTGATTGAGACTATACAATAGGTAGCTAATATTTAATTAACTGACTTCCGGGTATGACCTAAATGACCTCAACAGCCGAGGAAAAAAACTGATTTCCGGTGTTTTATTATTAATACTAAACTATCATTTTATTTTAATATGTTCGGGATATAATCTTCTCGCATAAATAACTATTAATAATCCGGACTTTATATATTGGTTTCATTGGTTCTCTCTAGTCCGATTGGCTTGCACTTAATGCCTAAATCGGGTAATGCATAATAATCCTTATAGTAGGGGAGCCCAGAGTGCTAAATGTGTTTTTGCTCGAGCGCTTTGAAGACCTATTGGATCACGAAGATTATATGCTAATAAACAAAAAGTTTATGTGATGTAAAGCTGTTTAGTGGTGGGGCTAGGGTGTATAAATTTCTAAAAATGTAAAAAAAAATCGTTACATCGAAATCCTCGAGCGCGTCAGTGTTTGATACCGTGTAGTGTCTACCAACTCCTGTTTACAGAGAGATATTAATCTGACGAATCGCTAGTGGAAGTTAGCTGTAATTCGAGATAGAAATTGGGGAAAAAATGTTTTTCCTCGGGCTTGTCAGAAATTCATAAGGGGGGGTTAATTTAACTATAAAAAGTCTCCTATAATAAAGACTGACGATTTGGACGTGTCGAAAAGTTTATATCGATATTTAAACATGTCAAAAAAAAATCGTGACATCGAAATGCTCGAGCGCGTCAGAATTTTATACAGGGAGGTTCAGCTCGATGTTTTAGTGGTGTGAACTCTTAATCTGATGATTTCGTAAAGGAACTTTTTTAATCTGACAATTAATCGCTCTTCTACTGAGATATTCTCAGTCAGACATCGTCCGCGGGCGGGAAACAGAATTTATTTCATTTATAATCATGAAATATTGGTAAGATAATGCAAAATATTTACAGAAAACTCTTCATTATAGAATTTTATTTAAAAAACTAAATGCCTAAAAAAGCCTTAAATAAATACCTAATTAAAAAAAAATGAAAACAATTTTTTAGATTATAGACCAATTTAACAACAATATATTCAAAATGTAATACAATGAATTATAAAAAGATTATAACTGACAATCATTGACGCGAAACTTATAAATAAATAAATATATTTATATAGGCGCGCAATTCTGACCGCCATAGCGAAAGACCCTCAACGGACGAGAAGTTGTGGCATGACGTCATTGTCGCGGGTGCCCGCGTCCGCCCTCCGCCAACCCAAAGTCTACCTTAAGACGTAGAGGAAGAGTGAGAAAAAGCAAAGGAAGAGAGGCGTCGAGCGGAAAATTCATTATTCTCAATAGTTGTACATAGGCCTACTACACTCTTGGGATAGTTTTTGATGCTTCGGCTTACGAAAATCGGCAGATTATGCTATTTCTATAAATTTTAAACTATTTTCTTTGAAATAAAAAAAAAACTACATTTGCGCTCGAACATTTCAAGGTATCGATTTTTTTTTGCAGATTGGTGATTCGCTCAAATTTTTAGGTCACGCTCAAATCGTCAGATTATAGAAGGGATTATGTTTTCTGGATGTAATTAACTTATTTTATTTAAATCTGACGCGCTCGAGTTTTTTTGGGGATCGATTTTTTTTTACTAATCTGATCGACTGCCCTAGACGTAGGTCACTATATTGAGGGACCATACTTGGTAAAAGTACTTAAAATAGTACAAAGATTTTCCCCTAATATTAATCTGCCGAGCTCGAGTCACTTACGAAATCCCCTCTTGGGCTCCCCTACTATTAATCTAGAGGACCTCTTGACCAATTAATCTAAAAATTCATAAGTGAGTCGGTCATTTGAGTTGCCACCTTTCTAGCAAGTAAAAACGTAGCATATAAGAATTAAAATTTTAAAATCTAATTATTTTTTACAGTTCTTTTAGAAATAAACAACACTGACGTACTATCACTTTTTTTTATCTTTGTCAGACCAACTTTCAATCAGTTGTGTTAATTTTTTTTTTTTTTTTTTTTTAATATAACTGTATTGATAAGAGAATAAAATTTGAAGAAAAAAGAAAATCTTTTTGCCAAAGAGCCCACTCCTTATTCAAATTTTTCAGCTTCCGTAACAGTAGCCATAGCGTGGAATATATGACTATATGACTCCCGAAAGCAGACTGAATATTTTAGAATTTATAAGTTATAACATAACCTCACTTCCTCAGATGAATATCTACATTAATAAATAATAGGAACCGACCGAATATTCGGTTTCGGACAAAAATCCTGGTTTCGGCCGGCCGAAACCTGATTCTGAAAAGATAGGATGAGAGACTCGCATGCAAAAAAAAAGGTCAAATGATTTGCACTTAAAGGAGAAAAAAATTAGTCTCCCTAAAAAAAAGGTAAAATGATTTTCACGAGAGGGGAAAAAAATTTCAAAAAAAAAAAAAAAAAATGGTAAAATGGTATGAATTTTTTATAGGAAATACAAGTTTCGGTTCGTTTCGGCCGAAACTAAGATTGAGGCCGAATATTCGGTTTCGGTTTCGGCTGAAAATCTTGTTTCGGTCGGACCCTAATAAATAATAATACAGGGTGATTATAAAAGGACTTTACAACTTTGAAAGCACATACATATTTATTGAAATTACTTACAGAATTGAAAAAGGTGTCATTTTGCCACAAAACACTTCAAGTTTAACATATGAGTGTCATTTTGGTTCGATGTGACTGCCGTTGGTAATGCGACATACATCCCACCGATATTCGATTTCTTGCCACACTCGTTTCAGCATATCAGTTGTAACTTGTGCAACTGCAGGGTTGATCCGATTTCGGAGGTCATTAAGATTGTCTGGTAGAGGCTGAACATAAACTTTATCCTTAATGAAACCCCACAGGAAGAAATCCAAAGGTGTTAAATCCGGTGAGCGAGGTGGCCATGCACGGCCAATCCACTTACGTTGAAACCGATTACTTTTATCAACGCTGCAGTTGCACAAGTTACAACTGATATGCTGAAACGAGTGTGGCAAGAAATCGATTATCGATGGGATGTATGTTGCATTACCAACGGCAGTCACATCGAACCAAAATGACACTCATATGTTAAATTTGAAGTGTTTTATGACAAAATGACACCTTTCTCAATTCTGTAAGTAATTTCAATAAATATGTATGTGCTTTCAAAGTTGTAAAGTCCTTTTATAATCACCCTGTACTGCTTAAAACGTATAGAAAATTAAAAGAAACACAATTAAATTTATACATTTTTATGTTTAGTTGCCCGTAGTAGGTAGCGTGCCTACCTCCTATACCAAACGTCGCGGGTTTGGACCCAGGCAGTCCGATGATTTTATTTAAGCCATTTGGATACCAGATGGCTTAAATAGAAATGCCTGAACCCCCAATATATATATTACAACGGTTATCGTCTAAAGTCTTAAATGGCCTAAGTTGCCGAAAAGACTGTGTGAATGTGTGTGTGAGTGTGAGTGCGAATGAGAAAAAGTGTGAATGTTTTTTTCAAAAAAAAAAAAAAAAAAATGTTTATTTGTCTCTCATGATGATATAGATATTAAATTAATTCATTACGAAAAATTAAACAACTAATCGTAAAGTTTCTTCAAATTTTTCACCTTTAGTTTAAAGATTATTTTAATGAACTGACTTTAAAGACCGTTAGTGCAACCATAAATTTAGTTAACGGAAGGTTTAAAGGGCGAAGAGAATTAAACGGATCTCAAATAGGCCTACTTTCTTACAAAGGTAAGTATTATAATATTGAACAATTAAACAAAGATGAAAGAAATTAGTAATTAATCTGCTACGCTCCTTCACTGTCCAAAATAAATACGAAATAAATTCGTTCTCTAATTTGGATAAAAACTTTTAATTGTGTAATCAGTTATAATTAGCTCCCGAATCCAGTTTTAGAAGCGAGATCAATTTTAAAATAGGGCGGAAGAGAGGGGGGGGGGGAAGCGGGCTCTCTTTTAATCACCCCATTATTCTTTCTTTGGCAATATAAGAAGAAAATAAATGAAAGTTTAAAATGATTGAATTTAGTTGAAACATTCATTCAAGTATTGCTTTCCATGTTGAAATTTTAATGGAAATATACGTTATGAGGGTATATGGAATAAAAAAATTACAATGAGAGGTTGAAATTTTATTTTAAAGTTGTTTAACTTCTTGACACGTAAAATTAATATACATTTGTCAAAGTGTAGTCTACCTCGTAGAGACAGACTCTCATTTCTATTTCAAATATTTTTTTTTTCTTTTTTTTTTTCATTAATAATTGGAATTCCGCCAACTAGAAATTATATAAATGTTAAATAAATTTATTTCCAGGTTAATATTTATTTTGTCTATACTTTCTTTTGTGTGCAATTTTATAATCGAAATTCCCAAAAATAAATAATGGAGATTATTAAAAAAATATTAATTTTCCTTTGATTTAAATAACTGCGCCCCCTGGACCCCCTTGCTCGATTTTGGCGAGTAAATGCATCCAATTTGTTCTTGCTCACTGCTTAGGAAATTTTAAATTTCCCTCTTTGACTTAAAGTTTTAAATTTCCCTTTTTTTCATATTCGATTATTTTTTCCATAATCGAACACCTTTAATGTCAACACAAAAAAATCAAAACGAAGTTAAAGTATCAGGGGCGTATATATGGGGGGGGGGGGCCGAGGGGCCCCCCCCCCCCGAAATTTCCCAAACACATATACATATATAGGGATATACAGACATCAGCGCAACAAATTTTTCCGCAGGATGGAAAACTTTGGTTCCACAAAAGAAAAAATGTTCAGCAAAAAATGCGTGTGAAAAAAATTTAGTTTCTTAAAAAAAAATTTTCCGCAGAAAAATTTTTGAGTTCGGTCCCCCCCCCCCGAAAAAAATTTCTATATACGCCCCTGTAAAGTATCTTTTTTTATATATTCAATATAATCGACTACACCTCAATGTAACAAGTCCATTATTTATGAGACTTTGTTTAAGGACTTTGTAGTTGAACGAGTATGAAGAAGTTACAAAGGATTAGTTCAATGAAAAAGAGAAGATATCTTTTTTCAAACTGAAAATCACTGGATTCAATTTGATTTAATCTAGAGGTCTTAAAATGTGCATTCAAAACATCATTAAAGAATTTCATTAAATTGATCAAAGGTTTTTGGTAAATATATGATCATATTGACAGCTTTATTTCTGCTCGCTACTCATTTATTCAATTTTCAACAAAATAGCCTAATCGTGCTTTTTTAGCCGAGCCTAAATAGAAAAATAATAATCTATTTTGTATGTCAATTTCTTTTTGTTTTCATTCACGAATGCATTTTTTTAATAGAATAATGAAACTTAAAAACTTTTCAACGCAATAGCCTATAATTCCATTTTAAATAAATAACAAAAAAAAAAAACAAGAGCTTTTTATTTGATAAATTAATTATCTCGCAGCAATGTATGATGCAAAAATCAAACACGATTATGTGTGTAATTAGTAATTTTATATTAGTAAAAGAATAATTCCTATATTTTATAATGTAATTGATATAACGTAATTAATCTATTTGTAATTAGCTCCGTTCTATTTGGAGATCATACAAAAGCATCCAATATTCCCAATTTTTTTATTAAATTTTAAAAATTACTACCAGCGTCGTGTCTGTGTGTGTTCAATTTTAAGCATGAAGGAATTGAGCTAGGAGGTTGAAATTTTATATTTAAGTTAGGCACCCCCCTAGGACTTGAAAATAAGCTTTTAAACAAAATCGCGCAAAGAATACTAGTACTAGTACTTTTACTGATACTTTTTCAGCTTTTTTCGATTTTCTCAAAATTCACTCGAACGATTTTGATTAAAATTCAAAATCAATTATTTTTTAGATGCTCTTTCAAATATATATTCTCATTTTCCTCTCAAAATTGTTTGAAACACACTTTACTTTTGTGCTTCATAGGAAGGATAGGAAAAATGGTTGCCATGGTAACAAAATATAAATATTTTTCTGTTTATAAATTTTACATCTTCAATTATAACATATCTGCGGAAAATAAATACATGTCGACACAAAAAATCCGGTGTGATAAGCACAAAACACAACTTTTGATTACCGAAGGTAAGAGAAAGTTGTGTGCTGTGCGATATTTTTGAAATAGAGTGAGATTTAAGGGATATGAAAAGAGAATAATTAATAGGGTCATAAAATAGTAAAGAACAAATACTATACATTTTTTAATATTATTTATTTGTCTCTCCCACCCAAGAGAGAGCAGTATTTATTGTTAGTTAACAGCAAGTGAAATCATTCTCTCTGGGTCTAATGAATCACTTTATTTAGACGATGGAGATATTAGAATGTTTTTAGAAAGGATTTAATAGTTATTTCCAAAAATAGCAGCCTCTCTGGCCGGCGACAATGCCTGAAGGGGAGTTGCGGGCGCGACTTCCCCTCCGCTCGCCGTTTCTTGAGCCCGAATTAATATACGTTATAAAAAAAAAAAAACTTTGCATATTGAATTGCGTACAACTCGCAAACTACGGCCCCAAACCAAAACAAAATATAAATAAACAAATGGTTTATAAATTCAAATATACCGTACTGTCGGAAACTAAATATATCTCGACACAAAAAAATCTGGTGTGACAAGTACAGAACACAACTTTTGATTACCGAAGGTAAGAGAAAGTTGTGTGCTGTGCGACCAGTCACACCAGTAATAAAAAAGACTAAGAAGTTTAAAATGAAAATATAATAAAAAACCTTTTTAAACAAATGATTTTATTTGAATAGAACATTTGGTACCCAAATAGTTTAATTAAGATCATCGGACTGCCGTCCGAACCCGCGACCCTTGGTTTAGAAGACTCACTAGACCAAGCCCGAGGGCAAAGAAATATTTGAAAGAGAGAGAAAGCGTCCTAAAGGGATTATAAATTTATTTTATATCATTGGCTTTATTTAAGAGGATAAATCAAAGAATCAACTAGAGAATAGAGAAAGAGATGAGATTAGACTGTCGGCTTAGAGATGGGACCATTGAGAAATTGAGTTGGAATCCCTTGAGGGGGGCCTCGGCGAGTCAAAAAGAATTACGGTACAAGGTCAGAAAATCACATCGAATAAATATCTCTGCTATGTAAAAAGAATATATTGAACTACCATGGGGTGCATAAATTAGTTAAGGATTTGTCGATGGAACGTTGGCAACCCAAATGACCAACTCCTATTCCAGAGCTTCTCTAATCAAGGGCGGGTACAAGGAGGGGGGGAGTAAAGGGGGTAATTTTGAAAAAACGGGAAAAATTTTAGAAACCGCGAACGGAGCATGAAAAATTTTTGGTTCCGCAAACGGAACATGTGAAAAAATTTGGTTCCGCGAACGGCACAAAAAAATTTTTGGGTCCGCGAACGGCACATGAAAAAATATTTGGTTCCGCGAAAAACAAAATTTTTCGTAGAAAAACTTTTGAGAACAGGCCCCCCCCCCAAAAAAAAAATTTCTATATACGCCTCTGGTGCTGTGCGTCGAGTCACACCAGATTACCCCCCCCCCCACCCCGAGAAACACCTCTGGATCCGCCCTTGTCTCTAATACGCTTTTCTATTTAAAATTAAGACAATTTTGAGTGGCATTTGGTCATTAACAAGTAAAAGAAATTATTTTAATAATGCTCCAGCGCGTAGTCAAAGGTCAAAGATTGTCCCTATTGATAATATTAAAACCAAAAATCATTCAAATAACTTTTAGCTCAACATTCCTGAAATAATTATTTCTCCATAAATTTATTTGATGAGCTATTTTAGGAATTAACGTTTTTAAATATAAAAATTTTAAAATATTTAGAAGTAAACAAGCACATTTAATTCATTAGTGGCAATAAATATTTGCTTTAGTCTTTAATGAATGGTTAAATTATGTATATTGTATGTAATGTATACAAGCGAGGGTCGCCGAGAGCTTTGCTAGGATCCGGGGATATATTATATCCCAGATACCGTAGATTGATACGCACACCCCTCTCCCCCTTTATAATTAACATGTATTTGTTGAGAGGACAGGAAAAAGAAAAATCGCTTATAATTCTGCTTATGCAAATATATCTGTGGACTAAACACCAGCATCAGCAAATGTTCTAGCGGCATTGTTAATGGCAACGTTAAGCTGTCCGAAATTAAAGGGGTAGGGGGGGGGGCGAAAAAAAATCATTTTTTTATTTTGAAGTTGTAATAGCGAGGAAAAGTTGAGAATTAGATAGACAATAAAAAAAAAAAGAAATTATCAAAATCATTTGATATCTCCGCTCGTCTTTTCGTTATATTTATGAACAAGTTACATTTATACAGTGGCGTAGTGAGCTTAACTCGCGCCCGGGGCACAATACCTTTTTAGCGCCCCCCCCCCATTCGAAAACCATATAATATATGTAAAATATACAAAATTATTATATTACACTGGCACTAAATTTATTTTCCAGAAATCATTTAAAATAAAAATAAAAATTATCCTGCAATTTTTTGTTTTGCGGACCATTTGGCGCCCCTTTGGGAGTAGCGCCCGGGGCATGATGACCCCCCTTGCCCACCCCTCACTACGCCACTGCATTTATAGGAGTTTTTTTAACCTAATAGTTATAATATTTTTTATTTTTGAACATAACAACATTGCGTTTTATTATGGTGAATTAAAAAAAAATCTGGTGTGACTGGTCGCACAGTACACAACTTTCGATTACCTGAAGTAAGAGAAAGTTGTGTGCTGTGCGACAAGTCACACCAGATTTTTTGTGTCAACATGTATTTAGTTTCCGACAGTACGGTACATTCGAATTTCAAGATGTACAATTTATAAGTATGGCAAAATATTTATATTTTGTTACCATGGCAAGCATTTCTCCAATCTTTCCTATGGAGTACAAGAGTAAAGTGGTCTTCAGAAGATTTCAATAGCAAAATGAGAATATACATTTTAAAGATATTCTAAAAAATATTTTCCCTCTGGCAAAAATCATTTGGCCTTTGACCTTTTTTTTAGGCCTATACGATTCTCATACCATCTTTTCAAACACATAAATAATCGATCTAATCGATTTTTTTTAATAATCGATTATTTTTTAAGAAAATAATCGGTGAATAATCGATTAATCGATTATTTTGCACAGCCCTAATCGTGGGTCAGTTAAAAAGCTTGCGTCTGACCCACGGGTCATAGGTTCGCCATCACTGATTTAGACTATACAATAGGTAGCTAATATTTAATTAACTGACTTCCGGGTATGACCTAAATGACCTCAACAGCCGAGGAAAAAAAATTTCCGGTAATTTCCGGTGTTTTATTATTAATACTAAACTATCATTTTATTTTAACAATGTTCGGGATATAATCTTCTCGCATAAATAACTATTAATAATCAGGACTTTATATATTGGTTTCATTGGTTCTCTCTAGTCCGATTGGCTTGCACTTAATGCCTAAATCGGGTAATGTATAATAATCCTTAATCTAGAGGACCTCTTGGCCATTTAATCTAAAAATTCATTAGTGAGTCGGTCATTTGAGTTGCCATCTTTCTAGCAAGTAAACACGTAGCATATAAGAATTAAAATTTTAAAATCTAAATAAAATAAATGATTAGCTGAGAGGAATGTGCCCGCAGAGCCGGCTAAGAAGAATGTTGCCTTGCAATTTGCTAGAATTTGTAAGATTTGTGTATATAATAAGGCCAAGTTGAGTGCACGTTGAGCTGATCCCTTATTCCCGGAACGAGCAAGCAATTGAGTCAAGGAGGCTCGCGGCGGTTGCCGGCATTCACCTTTTACCTTTGCGACTCTGAACTGTCAACATCTCGTCTTCGTGGATCCGAGGAACCAAACCTCCAAGGATTCACTATATTGACTCCAGGGAGTCAACCACACTCAACACCAGTCTTGAAGGCGCCGATATCGACGTCCTTCTTGGTCTGATTTGGGCAACTGGAGGAGCCTACCCGCTCGCATTCACTCCATCGCCAACGACGACACCACAGCAGTGGCGGATTAATGCAATTTTGTCGGGGGGGGGGGGCGGTTTTTTTTTATTTAAGGACTGTTGGCATCTATGGCCATTTAGACCCCTTTCCTATTCATTTAAATTGATTGGTAACAAATTTAATTGAAATTAAAGAGCGGAAATCATAATTTCTTTAGATTACTAGTTATTATAACTTTTTGAATTCTATTCAAATCTATTTTGCTCTATATCTCTAAAACTGTGCCTGATGGGGCAAAACTGAAATGATATTTGAATTCAGCATGAAAAATACTTCTAGAATTTCATATCTTGTGAAAGAAAAAAAAGTTCATTTTTGTAGACTAGTGTCAGGGCCGGATCTAAGGGGTGGGGGGCAATGGGCAGTGGGTGCACGTGCCCCGGGCGGCAGATATCAGATAAAAATTTATGGTTACGCAGGTGGCAAAAGTTTAGCGTCCCCAAAAAAAAAGGAAAAATATTTTTCCCGGAAGGGAAAAAATTTTGGTTCTGCGGGCAGCAAAAATTTAGCCGTTCTAAAAAAAAAGGTAAAATATTTTTTCGAACGGGAAAAAATTTTGGTTCCGCGGGCGGCACGCGAAAAAATTTTGGGCGGCAAGAATTTTTGCGTCTCTAAAAAAAAGGTAAAATATTTTTTCGGACGGGAACATTTGGTTCCGCGAAAAAAAAAAAAAAATTTCGCAGAAAAATTTTTGAGATCGAGGAAAATTTTAAGGAGGGGGCGGCAAATTAAATTTTGCCCCCCTATAAAATCTCCTAGTTCCGCCCTGACTAGTGTAATTATTACTACCGTCACGGTGTGACCAGAGTCACATTTACAATTTGTTAACCAGTGCTTATGTATCTCGGAGAATAAGAAGTCAGATTTATGCCCCAATTAAAAATTTTTTTTCTCTCTCTGAAACCACTTACTTTGCAATTGACCAAATGGTTTTCCGAAGGCCATTTGATTAAAATAAAAAAAATAAAAAATTATTATTACAGTACTGTTTTTTTTTTTTTTTTCAATTTATTTATTAATTAAAAAAGTAAATAAATTTTATCTCTTAATTAACCTTAGGGGCTTTTTATTTAATTATAGTAATTAATTAACTATAACTTGATTGTTATTGAAAAATAATAAAAAGAAGAAGCGATCGTATCTGACAAATTAGCCGGTTCGATACCAACTGACTCGAGTCGATCGGGTTAAACAAAGTTTTCTATAAACTTATAAGATCCTAACCACATGATCAAAGGCAAGAAAAGTTTCTCTACATTTTAGAACATCACTGCCTATTCCCTTAAGAAGATTAAACAACCAGAAGATCGCTGGGCCTGAACTTGGGGGGGGGGGAGGAGACCAGCATAAAACTAACAGAAAAAATGCTAGTCTTAGCTTAAATTGATATCTAAAGACAAAATATGGGATCCTGATAGATTTTAAGAAATATAATATTCTAAAAAATAAAAAATACAAAATAACACTGTGCTACAAGAAAAAAGCCCCGAGAAAATTCCTTCAGATTCTTAAGTAAAATGACCTCCTGAATCCAAATATGACCTCCGTTTTCCCCACCACGTACCGTTTTCGGGGGGTAGCCCCCTACTTATTTCCACCCCTTTTCGTTAATTATAGGGCTACGAAAAAAATTTGGAGGGATGAAAAGGAATATTTTAGCCTTAACATTTCTTCAGAAGGTCTAGAGAAGTGAAAAGTTAAAAAACATTAATATTTGGTTCCAAGGGGGGATGTGGGGGAGGATTTTGCCTCTTAAAATTCAAAAAAATCATTAAAAATGATCAATTTTTTCTGATTTTTTCACAATTTTTTCACTGATTTTCTACATATTCCAGCGAACAGACCCATCTCACCCTTCCTTAAACATCCCTCAACTAAAAAACAATATATAGGATAAAGCGGGTGGGGTGTGGGCGATTCCGAAGCCCTTGCAAGAAGATGGAAGATTCACAGCTCAGTTGATCAAATTGGCAAATATGAGGCTATAACTTTTTTTTTGAACTGATCTTTACAAATTTAAAGTTATATATACGAATTCTTCTATGTCCTTCAAAATTGCAATATTTTATATAAAGGGGTAGAAATTATTTCTTGTCAATGTTTGAAAAAAAAATTCTTCTTGCGAGGGCTTCGGAATCGCTCACACCTCACCCCACCTGCTTTGTCCTATATATTTTTTTTTAGTTGAGGGATGTTTAAGGAAGGGTAAGGTGGGTCTATCCGCCTGAATATGTAGAAAATCAGTGAAAAAATTGTGAAAAATCAGAAAAAATCGATCATTTTTAATGATTTTTTTTGCATTTAAAGGGACAAAATCCTCCCCACATCCCCCTTGGATCCAAATGTTAATGTTTTTTAACTTTTCACTTCTCTTATTCTTCTGAAGAAATGTTAAGGCTAAAATATTCCTTTTCATCCCTCCAAATTTTTTTCGTGGCCCTATAATTAACGAAAAGGGGTGGAAATAAGTAGGGGGCTCCCCCGAAAACGGTACGTGGTGGGGGAAAACGGAGGTCATATTTGGATTCAGGAGGTCATTTTACTTAAGAATCTGAAGGAATTTTCTCGCGACCAGAAAAAAGTTTCATTTTGTAGCACAGTGTAATTGAAAAGTATTGCAGGATGATATAAAATTTATCTTAAAATATTCTGCCTTTTTTATAATTTTTTAAAGGCTGTCAAATTGTGCAGACAACCTCAAATTTCACACCTCTAGCTGATTGAGAAGTCTTTTGAAAATAGATTAATTCGCGTAGGGTTTCAAATAAAGTACCACATTAGTTTGGTCTGTTTTGATAAAAACTTCCATACATTGTAGTCACCAAAAATGATCCTTAAATATCAAATTTCACACTTTTAGCTCATCGGGAGGAAGTGTATTAAGCATAGGAGTATCCAGAAATTTTTGATGGGGGTGTACAGGATGATTCCCCCCCCCCAACCAACTAATAAGGCAGTATAAGGCGTCCAATGAAATATATTACTAGCTACTCCGCCCTCCTTCGCTTCGCCCCCCTGGACCCCCCTCGAGCTGGCTCGGGTCCTTATATTACCAAAGTGTCTCACTATCTTTTGATCAGAGTTCCATCTCAGATCACTTTTCAAGCTGATTGCTTTGTTGGTCTAGCAGAAATTAAGTAGAAAAGAGATAAAAATGCTTAAGGGGGCCAACCACTGTATCCTTTACCCTATCTCTTTGATTGAAGACAAAATATTTTGAAATTTTATTTTTTCTCAAAGGATTGTATTTTACATAGATAAATATGCAGTCTTTTATTCTTATTGTTAAAAAAAGTTTGGAATAAAATTTTATAACAGCATAAAAAGATGAAATCAATCAATTTGGCAATTATTTCAAATGATGGGAGAGCATCGATTTGTTTTTTCTAATTCGATCGGCGCCCAGAGTGCAGCCAGGGAGCCTCGCTTCACTCTCGTCTAGGCTTTTATTCACGCGCAGATTCGCTTTTCAAAAACTCGCTATATCTCTCTTATTTTTCGTTGGATTTGTGGAAAAATGCAAAACTGGTCTTTTCAATCAATTAAAAAGCTATAGACATTTTTTTATTTAACTACGAAGACATAAAATGGGGGTTTATTAATTGCCTTTTACATCTTCAAATTTTAACTGCCTCTTTCATTTTCTAATTTAATGTTTTTTAATTAAATAAAAACATTTAGGCCTTGATATTGATTGAATATCTTAGTATATAAAATATTCAAGCAAACACAATGAAATTTTAGTCTCAAAACGATCTGAAAATGATAAAAAATGATTTTCCAAATTTATTTTGACATATTAATTTTTACTTTCTCTTAAAATTCAAAAATCAATTATTTTTTTGATGCTGTTCTATTTTGTTTTCAAAATTGTTTGAAGACCACCATGGGCGTAACTAGAGAATTTGGTTAGGGGGGGGGCATGGGACTAGCTGTCCTCCGGTGGGCCTGGAAAGCCCCACATTTTCTCAATTTTTCTTGGGGCAAGGAGCTTTCTGGGGGGGGGGCAGGCCCCCCGGCATCCCCCTAGTTACGCCCATGCTCTTACCCCAAATAAACAGGTATATAAATATATAGCTTATAGAGAGAAAGTGTTTTGTATTATAGAGCTTAAATATCTAGACATGGTTTGGGTCCAATGGGGGAGGGGTCGAACCCCCCATGGCTACGCCTGTGGTCTTGAGTAAAGACATAAAGTTTATGACCTTGAAAGAGTAAGTTAAATAAAAGCTTTTTTAAATATGTGTTCTTTTTAAGGTGCGCGTCTCGAAAAGCCGTTAAAACACGATTGATTAGAGGCGGCAAGAGATGGCGTTAGTTTTTCCCATAGGAATAGAAGGAATTTATTCCATTTCACTTTAAAGTTTCCAGCTAATTAATTAAGGGTAGAAAATTATTTATTTTTTAATACAATGAATACTAATTTAATTATCTATAAGTTAAAGAGCGGATTTTTTTTTAAATATCTTTTATTTAATGCAATTAATCTAAAAAAAAATTTATTTTTTCGAAAATCAAAAAAAAGGGCTTCTATAAGTTGTAGATGATTTGAATAGCTTTAATTTAAAAAAAAATTTGAGGTCGATAGCTTCGAAATTGTGGCCGCTCGAAACTCCCAAAATTAGCACCCCGAGACGCGCACCTTAAACAAGATTATCTCACCGGTCCGGTCCAGCATCGTCAAATATTAAATAAAAGCATAAAAAAAAAACAAAAAAAAAAAAAAAAAAACTACAAAGTTCCTGGCATGTGGCGGTTATTATTTTAATTTCATGGTTGGCTATTCATGAAATATCTTTTTTACAGATTTTATTATTAATTATTTTAGAACAGAACTTTCCTGTGAAATTAGCATTCTAATATATTGTATAAATATATAAAAAAATTTATTCAAAATAATTACCCTATAATTATCATATCCCGGATATACATTTTTGGAGGGTATAAATAATCGGAAAATTTGATTATTTTTTTTGTCATTTTAACAAAAATGAAATTTATATTTTTACTTAGTTCTTCTCTCTTCTTAAATTTTGTTACACCGGTAAATATGAATATTATTTAACTTAAAATTTGGTTTTTAATTTTTGAATAAATTTCAGCAAAGGCTTTATGAGATTGAAGTGGGAAATTTTCAGGTAATGTACAATGATCACAGTGTATTTGATTTGCATTTGATAGACGTTAATGTGGATAAAGATGGAAAAAAATGTTTTGGAGCAAATTTCACTGTGCTTAATGATATAAAAGAAACAGACAATTATGAGGTAAAATAATTAACATAAATTGAGATGAAACCTAGTAAAATTTTAACTAACTTTTATTTAAGATACTTTTTGTAATATAAAAATCTGGTGTGACTGTCGCACAGCACCAGTAGCGTAACTTTTTTTTAGCTGGGTCCCTCCCCCCCCGCAAATTTTATTTCGGGCCCCATTATGAGGCCATACAAAAAATCTTTTAAAATACCGTATATCCCTGAACCCTGTGGGCCCGGGCTCTCTCAAAGAGAAATTTTCATAAAATTTTTTTTATTTAAATTTTTCCGTTTTTATCGAAGCTACAGATTTTTAGCCCCCCCCCCCCCAAGGTCCGGGGCCCCCCGCATCGCGGGGTCTGCGGGGGCGTACGTTACGCCACTGCACAGCACACAGCTTTCTCTTACCTTCCGTAAGGAAGCGTACAAGTATTACGTAACGCAATTTTTTAAGATTTTTGACCCCCCCTCCCCCCTAGACGTTACATAACGCTCAAGTGGCCATTTTTCTCTAAAAGTCACAATTATGTTGCGCAAAGTACCGGAAAGTAGCTAAAATACCTTTGTTATTGTTTTAATCACATTTGTTGTAATAATAAATAAGAATTGCCCTTGGCCGGCCTTAGGCTAGAAGGGGCAAATAAATAAATAAAAAATCTGGTGTGTCGCAACTTCGGTAATCGAAAGTTGTGTACTGTGCTTGCACATCTGATTTTTTTATGTCGAGGTATATTTAATTTCCCGCCGATATATGTATTTTTTTCTTAAACCCTTTTCGGAAACTAAGGCCATCCAGGGGTTAAATTTACCACTTTCTAGTTATACATAGAAAATTTACATTATTTTAATCATAAATTATGTGAAATCTCATTTCTTTAAAAAACGGACTTACACCACTTTCAAAATAAACGGTCCATATATACCGGTATATTACATATATAGGTAAGAGAAAGTAAAAAAGGATCAGAAATCAAATTTTTTCTTAGGCGATTTATAAAAAAAGATTTTCCTAACCAATAACATAAATATAAGATCCAGCTGCAATAGTTACAAGACCCCATGTCTACAAGTTTGATAAATAAATAATTTTCTCAATTCCAGTGTGAAATGACTGTTAAAAGAAAACAAAATGGCAAATGGGTTCCATCATATTTTAAATTTAAAAGAATTAATTGTTGTAATACAATTAAAAATGAAAAGATAGCCTATCCAATTTTTGCAAAGGCCGTGGGATTTCCACCAAAGTGTCCAATTAATAAGGTAGGCCTACTGAATGTTAAAACTTTTCTTTTTACTTTCTCGTAAAAAAATTCGACTTCGAGATTTTGATGTTTCTCCACGTTTTAGGCCTGTGTGTGTGTGTGTGAACACAATTGCTTAAAAACCAAAGCAGCTAGACGGATGAAATTTGGTATATGCTCCTTACAAAACTCAAATTGTAGATTTCTATCAACTTTTGGAGTAAATACGTCACTTGGAAGTAGTACAATACCTAATAAGTTTTTTCAGAAATTTCAAAATTTTCAATTTCTTTGTTATATTATGATAAAATACTCAATTTTAAAAAGTATATTTTTCCTAAAACTTAATAGTTTTTGAAATAATCAACGAAGAAAACGACATTTTCCGTAAATTTTGGAAAGAAAAATCAAAACAAAATCATGCCCACGGGGCTTGGAGTAGTTGGCAGCGTGCCTACCTTCTATACCGAACGTCGCGGGTTCGGACTCCAGGCAGTCCGATGGCATTTCTATTTAAGTCATTTGGTATCCAAATGACTTAAATAGAATTGCCTGGACTATATTAATAATTAACGGTTATCGTCAAAGTCTTAAATGGCATAAGTTGCCGAAAAGACAAAAAAAAAAAAATCATACAGGTGTCATTAAAAAACATGTAAATATAAACAAATGAATTTGTATAATATTATTTTCGCATATATATATGGGGCATTCCACGCCAACTCGACCACTTCTGAACCCGACCATTTTTGATTTGACTGAAACTTTGTCATCTTTTTGTACCCTATTGAAAACGTGTCTGAGAATTTTTTCAGATTTTTCGACCCAGCCAAAAAAAAGTTATAGCATTTTCAAAAAACATCGATTTTTTTCTTCAAATAACCGTAAAACTGTCAAAAATTAACTTATCGGGACGATTTTTTTTTTGAAATTTTTGTCTTTAAATGTACTTTTCAGAAAAAAATATGACAAAATTTTACAGATTCATCTTAAACGTTTTTTTTGACATTTTCGGAAAAAAACAAAAATTTCGGGATGAATGACACTTTTTTTTTTAATTTTTTTTTTTTATAAAAAACTTTGATTTTTTCTACAAATTCTCTGAAAATTTCAGAGTGGGATTATTTCGCGTTCTATTTTTTTTTATTATTGAAAAAAAAAAAAATATTTTTTCTCCGCTTATTTTTCATGACGGTGCTCTTAAATTCTTCCAGGACTGTCCGAGATTCTAGAAAACTGAAGAAAAATAATAATTATAATAGTTAGAGGTGATGAAAATCGAGAAAATTCCATTTATCCTGAAAAAGATAGAAATTAGTTGTGTATTCAACTACTGAAGAATTTGAAGCGTCAAGTAAAAGCTTAGAAACATGGGCGTAACTAGGGGGGGTGCCAGGGGGGGCCGGGCCTCCCCAGAAAGCTCCTTGTCCCAAGAAAAATTGAGAAAATATGGGGCTATTCAGGGCCTCCGGAGGATGGCTGGTCCCATGGCCCCCCCTTTAATTTTTCTTGGGGCAAGGAGCTTTCTGGGAGGGCCAGGCCCCCTGGCACCCCCTAGTTACGCCCATGTTTCTAAGCTTTTACTTGACGCTTCAAATTCTTCAGTAGTTGAATACACAACTAATTTCTATCTTTTTCAGGATAAATGGAATTTTCTCGATTTTTATCACCCCTAACTATTATTATTATTATTATTTTTCTTCAATTTTCTAGAATCTGTCAATCCTGGAAGAATTTAAGAGCACCATCATGATAAATAAGCGGAGAAAAAAAATTTTTTTTTTTCAAAAATAAAAAAAAAATAGAACGCGAAATAATCCCACTCTGAAATTTTCAGACAATTTGTAGAAAAAATCAAAGTTTTTTATAAAAAAAAAAATTAAAAAAAAAAGTGTCATTCATCCCGAAATTTTTGTTTTTTTCCGAAAATGTCAAAAAAAACGTTTAAGATGAATCTGTAAAATTTTGTCATATTTTTTTCTGAAAAGTACATTTAAAGACAAAAATTTCAAAAAAAAAATCGTCCCGATAAGTTAATTTTTGACAGTTTTACGGTTATTTGAAAAAAAAATCGATGTTTTTTGAAAATGCTATAACTTTTTTTTTGGCTGGGTCGAAAAATCTGAAAAAATTCTCAGACACGTTTTCAATAGGGTACAAAAAGATGACAAAGTTTCAGCCAAATCAAAAATGATCGGGTTCAGAAGTGGTCGAGTTGGCGTGGAATGCCCCATATATATATATATATATATAAATAAATGAATGCGTGTATGTTTAAGTAAAATCGTTTGGTAGGTACTCTTAAAACAAAATTGTGCAACAAGGATTTGATTTAAATAAATAATTGTTTAAAAAAAATTGAAAAATATTATTTTTTTTTATTTTAATAATTTTTATCTTCTCTTAGGCACCCGCGGCCCACGCGTTGGGAACCGCTGCTCTCTCTCTCTCTCTCTCTCTATATATATATATATATATATATAGAGGTAAGAGAAAGAAAAATCTATATTTATAATAGCGGAGTGTCCGTCTGTCGGTCTGTCACCAACTTCCCGTAATTTTGCCGTCTTATAGAGGACGTTATGGAGAGTTCAGGAAAAAGACTCGGGTCCGCAATTTCGCAAAAAATTCTAGAATTTGCCAATTGGATAGCATTGAGTTGATTGTCTTGCCTTATGAAAAATTAAAGCCAATTAATTAAAATAATTAAATAATTAAATCTCTAAGGAAAAATAATAAAAATTGTTATTTAATTAAATTTTTATTTATTTTTTTTTTTTAGGGACTCGAATTGAATAAAGACAGACAGCCTTGCAAGCAAATGGTGTGCATTTACAAGGCACCGCCGGCAAGTGCTGCCACCTGGTGTCCATTCTATAAACCCTTTTGTTAAAATGAAATTAATATTTAATTTAATCAAACAAATTTCATAAAATTAGTATAAATATCACAGAGGGGACAACCTAAAGGGGCCTAGAAGGCGCCCCCCTCCTCGAAAAAGCAAAAATTCAAATATTGTGGTCTGTAAGGGGCATTGGAGTAGAAAGAGTGCCTAGGTAATGAGTGCGAGTGAGATGGAGAGAGTCGCTTAAAGATGCTGAGTCTCCGTCCTTGGTGCACATAAACCGGATTCCAAACAATGCGCGTCACGTCATCTTTTCTCAGAAACTATTAAAGACAGAAATAAAAATAAAACTATAATATTTGTTTTGTTTTTTTACTTTCTCGTACCTCTATATATATGTTAATATATAGAGAGAGAAAGTATTGGTTTCATGTCAAAAATTCGATGTCGAGATTTTGATGGATCTTCACGTTTTGAGGTCCCCTGAATCCAAAAAAGTGGTTTTCGCGACATGGTCTGTCTGTCTGTGTGTCTGTCTGTGTGTGTGTGTGTGTCTGTGAACAAAATATCTCAAGAACAAAAAGAGCTAGGAAGTTGAAATTTTATATTTAAGTTAGGCACCCCCATGGGACGTGACACGAAGCTTTTGAACAAAATCAGCCAAAGAGTACTAGTACTTTACTGATGCACTTTTTCAGTTTTTTTCGATTTTCTCAAAATTTGCTCCAACGATTTTTTTTTAAATTCAAAAATCAATTATTTTTTAGATTCTCTATAAAATGTATATTCTCATTTTGTGATTGAAATCTTCTGAAGGCCACTTTACTCTTGTTCAGCTGGGCATACACGGAGAGGTAGAACCGTCGGTTTTGACCGTGCCGGTCCAAACGCACGGATTTATCTTTACGTTAGTGGGCGAGCACGCGCCAGTTTTGACCGCCACGCATCAATCTAACAGATTGGACTGCGGTCCAAACTCACGATCCGATCTTTTCGTTAGTGGGCGAGCACGCGCCAGTTTTGACCGCCACGCATCAATCTAACAGATTGGACTGCGGTCCAAACTCACGGACTGATCTTTTCGTTAGTGAGCAAGCGACAGTTTTGACTGCCACGCATCAATCTAACAGATTGGACTGCGGTCCGAACTCACGGTCTGATCTTTTCGTTAGTGGACAAGCGACAGTTTTGACCGCCCCGGACCATCTCTTTAAGTCGCGATTTTTGGAGGGGGTAGGGGAGGACATGTTACTTCAAAAATTTTTTTACAAATTTATTTTTAAAGAAAATAAGTTATCCCTCCCCCTATTAATTAATTAAGCTATTAATATGTTCTAAAATATTTTAGTTAATCACCATTCACAAAAACAAATTTATTATTATTATTTTTTTTTAAATATCGTTTAAGGTCATGGCAAATTAGGATACAAATATTATATAGACCTAGCATTTTACTCGGGAGAAAGTCTAGTTTCTGAATATACAAAAAAAATTATAGGTTATGTAAGAAAAAAATATTGGCCCTCTTTCTAAAGCGCCCCCTAATGGTCCGATGTTTACCAAAAGCTTTTCAGTTCTTGACCTTTACATCTAGTTTATGTGTGCAAAATACCACAGACATACACACAGACATCATTCCAAAAACTACTTAAATGGACTCAGGGAACCTTAAATCGTATTTTGGCAGCTTCAGAATCAGATAATTAAAGATTTTATTTAAAGGAGAAGAAAGGATTAATTACTTTTTTTTTTAAATAATTTTCTATTTCCATTTTTCTTGGAAATTCCAATGGATTCTTGACTTGATCTGTCTAGTCGGCAGGCAAAACTTTCGTCAAGACGAAAGTCCACGGATTTGGTCAAATCAGCGGTTAAAACTGCCGCGGTCCAAAGATTTTGCCCATACACGTACGGTTTGGCCCGTGGCGGGCCAACTATACGGGTTTATCTGCGGGTTTTTCCTTTACGTTTGTGAGTGATTACGGTTTTAACCGTGCCGGTTTTAGCCGGCCCGGCAGACTGGTCCGCCCCGGTCCAACCCGACAGATCAAACTCTCCGTTTTTTTAAACGAAATTGATAATGACGGTTTTAACCGTGGCGGATCGACCCGACAGATTGGTCCGCCCCGGTCCAACCCGACAGATCAAACTCTTCACTTTTTTAAGCCAAATTGACAACGAAAGTTTTAACCGTGGCGGATCGACCCGACAGATTGGACCGCCCCGGTCCAACCCGACAGTTCTACCTCTCCGTGTATGCCCAGCTTTCTTCATAGGAAAGATAGGAATTTCTCCTATGGTTGCTATGGTAACAAAATATAAATATTTTGCCATACTTATAAATTTTACATCTTGAAAATCGAATGTACCGTACTGTCGGAAACTAAATACATGTCGACACAAAAAATCTGGTGAGACAAGCACAGTACATAACTTTCGATTACCGAAGGTAAGAGAAAGTTGTGTGCTGTGCGCCAGTCACACCAGATTTTTTATATTCATCAAATTAGAAGAAAAAAACAAATTAAATAATTTAAAAAAATGAATATGAAAAAAAGGAAATAAATATATTCTAACTTTTGATTGATTATTGAGGTGGAATTTATTTTTTTTCTTCCTGAGACGGGTGTTAAAGTTAATTGTATTTTCAATTTATATTTCAGCCTCTTAGTTCATTTGACTTTTGGGAAATTAAATAAAATGGCTTCCAGCAGGTGAGAGACTCAACACTCACCGGGTCACCTATCCACGGTCCAGCAGTTCTTAGCCTTGCTTAACCCTAATTTTCTCAATTTTTTTTCTGCTTTTTCTCAGAAGCTACTAAACTTAAAAGTTATTTTTTTTTTATACTCAACAAGTTAAAAAACAAAAAAATATCAAACAATTAAAAAAATTATTTTAATAATTACCTTCGATAACTAAAAATCTATTCAGTTTTTGAAAAAATGTCAAAGAATAAAAACTTTTTAAAATAGAGTAATTTATCACAATATGATAAAAAAATTGAAAATTTCTGAAAAAACTTATTAGGTAAAGTACTACTTCCATGTAATGTATTTACTCCAAAAGTTGATAGAAATCTACAACTTTGGTTTTTAAGCAATCGTGTTCACACACATACACACCCAAACGTAATTCCAAAAGAATATACGAGAAAGTCTCGGGGAGGTCATTCCCCATATTTTTTTTTAACACTCACACTTTTTCTCATTCACACTCACACTCACACACACATTCACTCTGTCTTTTCGGCAACTCAGGCCTTAATAGGACTTTTACGATATCTGTTATTGATTAAAGGTAACTAACTCTTAGAATATAATTTTTCTATTTCTTTAAAAAGACTTTTTAGAGAATTATTACAAATTTCAAAGAGAAATAAAAGAGCAATTATTATTTTTCGAAGCTGATTTGTTTTTTTTTTTTGTTTTTTTTAACACTCACACTTTTTTCTCATTCACACACACATACACACAGTCTTTTCGGCAACTTAGGCCATTTAAGACTTTAAACGATACTCGTATTTATATAATACTAGTCGCAAAGCCCGCCTTCGGCGGGCTTTCCGCCTAGCCAGGGGGCTGCGCCCCTGGACCCTTGCTCGCCTTCGGCGAGCAAGTTTATTCCCAATTTGGGATATTTCTTGTTGCAATGCAAGTGTTAAGATGTTAAGGAAGGATCTTATATTCAAGCGAGGCGAGGGTACCTATTGGGAACAGCACAAAAGGGTCTGTTTATGACTGTTTAAAGTGTCAGTCACCTGCGTCCTCTCTTCATTTTTCAACTGCTGCGTAGCCCCCACCCCCAGCCCATAGTCAGGTAGGAAGCTGGTTCACGGAGCATCTACCTGCCTCTCAAATTTCTAGCCAATTTGTTGATTTTGTGTTCCCATATTGAAGAAATTTGATTATAATTAATTTTCCAAAACATTTAAGAGATTCAAATTATTACTACGTTACTCCCTGTCCCTTGTACTATATGTGTACTTAATTTCAAATGGATTCATTGGAAATTGTGGATTTCTATAGAACATATACATACATATTTACATACATACATACATTTTTCCCATTTCATTTTTATATATATAGATATATTTATTTGGGGTCCAGGCATTCTTATTTAAGCCATTTGGTATCCAAGTGGCTTAAATAAAATCATCGGACTGCCTGGGATCCGAACCCGCGACGTTTGGTATACGAGATTAGCACGCTAACCTCTACACCAACCCCCGAGGGCTGATTTATGGTTAAGAGATATATAAAAATATTTTTTTTTTTTTTTCAGGGTTATTATCAAACAAATCAATATGCGTGTATTAAAGAAGAAGATTTACCTCCACTAATTCTTCCTACAAAAAGTTTTAAATTTGAGTTTTTTCTTTATAAAGACAACAAAAAATCAGCTGAAGGATATGTAGATATGAGCATTAATCCGTCGAAAATGTATAAACTTGGATAATATAAATAGAGGCTTGTGACGTTAGGTACAAAGGACATAATTAGAAGACATATTTTTTATCAGAAATATTATTATTTTTAATGAACTTGCTACTTTTACAGTTTATTATTTTTATCTAGTTCTTCCACTTTTCAGGGTGTCGTAGCCAGAGATTGATTTGCGCAGTCTCTCTTAAAATTTTTCACTTTTTGAATTCCAAATGATTTCAAACATGTACTGAAACTGACTTTTTGACTCAGTGATGAGCTACTCAAAACGTCAACAAAAATCAGAAATAGAAATATTGATAATTAAATAATTTTTAAGTTGCTACATTTACAGTTTAAAATTTATTTTTGTGATATAGGTTAAACAAATTTTGAAATTAAGTTGTGTGCTGGGTATATGAGTTTGAAACCGAAACGTCTGCCTAGATTAAAGTATAAAGGTGCTCAACAAACGCTGGTTTTATTCCTGCCGACTTCAAATTTTGAAATTTTCTAGAACAACTTCACAGTGAGAAATAATTTTTAGTAGTTGCTTGTAGCCAGGGCCGAAACTAGGAGATTTTTTAGGGGGGGGGGGGGCAAAAATTAAAATCGTTAAAATTTTCTACACGAAATTCATATCATTTTACTTTTTTTTAGTAAATCTTTCTTTAAATGCCGCCCCCCCCCCCCCCCCCTTGAGAACAATTGAGCGCATGAGTCTCGTGCCTGGACGTTATATGTCAGTATATGATCTCTATACTGGCATATAACGTCCAGGCGTCGATGCACTTTAAAATTTATATTCTCATTTTGCCGTTGAAATCTTCTGAAGACCACTTTACTCTTCTACTCCATAGAAAAGATAGGAGAAATGGTTGCCATAGTAATAAAATATAAATATTTTTCCATACTTATAAATTTTACATATTGAAATCTAAAATATCGGCGGAAAGTAAATATAGCTACTGAATGTACGAAAAATCTGGTGTGACAAGCACAGATCACAACTTTCGATTACCGGAGGCAAGAGAAAGTTGTGTGCTGTGCCACAGTCACACCAGATTTTTTTTTTAATGGACTTACACCGCTTTCAAAATAAACGGTCCACATAATAAATAGAATAGATTCAAAACAAAAATGAATTTATTTGTAAATAATAATAATTTTCTCATTGGTACAAACAAAACTTATTTATTTAATCAGTATTAATTTGAATCGATTCATTAACTGAAATTCAATCCATCACCGCACTCTGCTACGGCTTGATTATTTCGTCTCCTTGTTAAAAAAAAAAAAAAAAATATTTTTTACATTATAAACTCAAAAATCCTCTTTTACGTTGCACATGATTTGTTCAAATTAATTATTTTATAAACTCCGTTTTTTTATGGCCTTATTTGCTTGCAAGAAAGGGAGCAACGACACTCACTTGGCAACAGCGCCTGGCTATTTTTAAATCCCGGCAGACAAGACTCTCTTTAACAATCGGGTCCCTCATCCCACCGGCCCAGAGCTTGATTCTATTACCCAACCTGAAAACATTAGCTCTAATAAAAAAAATACAACAGTTGTTTATATTAATTGTCAATTTAATCAAATGCGAGTTATATTTTGATAGTGGGCCGAACGGCACGTGTTCGAAATTAAATAATACCATTTTGTTAATATGCCTAAAAATTTGGTGTGACTGGTCGCAGAGTACACAACTTTCTCTTACCTTCAAAAAATAAGTTTATTTGATTTTATTAAAATAAAGTTTTCACAAAAGTTTTTGATGATGTTATAAAAATAAATAAAATCTTTTAAGCTGGTGGTACCATCCTGATCATCAAAACTGTCCCACGTTAGGGTATTTGACTTTATCATTAAGGTAGATTAGGACAGGTCTTTTTAAGAAGAAACAAAATGTTTCGTTTTTTTTTTATGAGCAGTATATAAATAAATGGTTGGAACAAATTCAATTTGTATGGTAGCTTTTGCTTATATTTTCACATATAGTCCAACATGTACCGGGGCTTAAAAAAAAAAAACAACATTTTTTGAGTTGGTTATCTGCAATCCGTCAGTATCAGCTAGGGCGGATACAAGGGGGGGGGGGGGGTAAAGGGGGTAGTTACCCCCCTGAGATTTGAAAAAAATACTTTTTTTCGAAAAAAATGTATTTTTAATGTAAAATTTTAAAAATTAATACTTAAAAATGTGATTTATATTTATATTCTGGCAAACAAGTACAGAATACGCCTTTAAATTACCGAAATTAAGAAAAAAATGTGTGCTGTGCGACCAGTCACTCCAGATTACCCCCCCCCCCCCCCGAGAAACACCTCTGGATCCGCCACTGAGTATCAGTCACTCAAAAGTAATTTTTTATTAAATAAATGAATTTATAATAAGAAATTTTAAATAAAAGCAGATAAAATTTCGAATAATAAGTAAAATAGCAAATAAAAATATTTATGGAGAAGAGTCAAATTTTTTTTGAAACTTTCTTCGCGCACAAAGTCTAAGCGAGGAAATTCGAGTATCTTTTGTCCGGCCTTTTTTTTTGGCTCGGAAAGACGGCTTTTCAAAAGTTGCTATAACTCGAATATTTGACGCCCAATCCGGGACAAAATGCAAAACTGACTCTTTTGAGATAATTCTAAAGACGTAGGAATTTTTTGGTTAATTTACACCTCATTCAAATATGCTTTTATTCTTGACTAGTCGCGGCACCTAGCCGGGGAGCTAGACATAGACCTACTTATAAATTTTATATTTTAAATTTTAATATATCGGAGGAAACTAAATACATGTCGTCACGAAAAATCTGGTGTGACAAGCACAGAACACAACTTTCGATTACCGAAGTTAAGAGAAAGTTGTGTGCTCTAGATATTGAAATAATAACGCTTGTTTTGGAGATATATTTAGGCCAAAATTTTATTTTCCTTTACATTCGACGTTTAGGAAGTTTGAACTCCTCCCTTCTTCAAGACTAATGTAGTTTTAGAAAATTAACCTTCACCTTGGATTTATCATTAGAGAATGAAATCAGTAGTTTAAATTGGACAATTGGAAATGAAAATTTCTGTTTTTTTTTCTCAGAAAAAGGACAAATTTTGCCCATTTGAGAGGGGAAACTGCCCCCTAGCCTCTTAAATAACTATTATATAACAGCTTTTAGGCGTTATGAAATAATAAATTAATAACAATAATCATATTTTTTTTATATTTCAATAAAAAGGCTTTTATTTAGAATAAATATCATTTCCCGGAAACTAATTGTTAAAAGGACAATATATACTTTACGAAAGTGAATTTTTATTTAGTATTGTATTGTAAATGCAAATGATATAAAATGTAGGTTAGTTATTTTCAATATTTTTCGAATGTCGTCAAGTCTCTTCTCGGTGAATAAATAATATCGATAATAATAATAAATTACTAAAAATTATTTATTTTTACTTTCTATTACCTGTTATTATATAGAGAGAAAGTATTGGATTCATGTCAAAAATTCAATGTCGAGGTTTTGACGGATATACACGTTTTGAGGTCCCCTGAATTCGCGACATGGTCTGTCTCTGTCTCTCTCTCTCTCTCTCTCTCTCTCTGTGTGTGTGTGTATAATATAATGTATGTATAATATAATATCTCAAGAACAAAAACCCTGTGTGGTTTTATGAAACCACGATGCAAGTGAAACTTTTTTTCGGATCGTAGGTGTTTAACTGAAAATTTTCAGAAAATTATTCAATTAAGGTTATTAAAATCGCGTTTTTAATCTGAAACTTAATAGGTGTTGAGAAAGGTAGATTTATAGCTGGATAAATTTATTGAGAAAACAGGATGAATAAAGAAGAGCAGCTAGTATTTGTTTCATTTATTTAAGGCCTTAAATAAATGAAACAAATACTAGCTGCTCTTCTTTATTCATCCTGTTTTCTCAATGAAACTTAATAATTGGAAAATGGGAATGATAATGGAAAATCAATAGAGGCATATTAAAAACTGTGAACAATATTTATTTATTAATTAGCCGCGCCGCCCCCCCCCCCCTGGATTATATCTATACAGTATATTTTTTTTTTTTTTTTTTTTGAAAAAAACATTCACACTTTTTTCTCATTCACACTCACACTCACACACACATTCACACAGTCTTTTCGGCAACTTAGGCCATTTAAGACTTTGACGATAACCGTTGTAAGTATAATATATATTGTGGGGTCAGGCATTTCTATTTAAGTCCTATACAGTATATATAGATTGATGAATATTTTAAATTATTTTAAAAATTATATTCTATCAATTTAAAAATTGAATTATTAAATCTCACAATTATTTTTTTATAATTCGTTATATATATATTAAATTTCAACTTTCTTATTATCGTAAGATCGGGAAGGAGAAGAGGAGAGGACCAGTCCCTTTAGGGACTGATTTTTGGGGAGTAGAGAGGTGAAGGGCCTCTCACTCCCAACATAGGGAACACCGGGTTGATGGCTCTTGAGCTAGATACCGGTACTTGGGGTTGGTGCGTGCCTCCGTGCACGATGCACCAGGGGTAAATAACTGTGGAATGATTTTTTTGTAGGCTATTGAGGGTTTTTATGCCGTAATTCTTATTATCGTCGTCACGAATTGTGACATCATGAATTGTAGCGTCACGGCTTGCTGGTAGAAGAGCCAAAAATTTTGAGAGGATATAATAAAAGTTTCACTTTAAAAAGAGCTAGGAGGTTGAAATTTTATATTTAGGTTAGGCAACCCCCTGAAACGTAACACGAATCTTTTAAACAAAATCGGCCACAAAGTACTAGTACTTTACTGATGCAGTTTTTAAGTTTTTTTTTTATTTTCTCAAAATTTGCTCTAACGATTTTGATTAAAATTCATAAATTTAATTCCAATGTACTGCCAAAATAAAACTGGTGAGACAATCACAGAACGTTGCGTTTACAGATGATAAGAGAAAGTTGTGGGCTGTGTGATTAGTCACAACAGATTTTATACTTCTTTAATAGTAGGTCTATATGCCGAATAGATATTACAACTGATATTGTATTATTATGTATTTTAGCTCATGTGTATAGTGTAATTAAAAGTCTATGCTCATAAACAAATAGCAGTGCATTGTCTTTTTTCTCTATCGAGATAAGTAATAAGAAAAACTATTATTTTTTCCCCGTTCTTTCTTTCATTTTCGCCCCCATTTGATCAGCTTTAGGATCAACACAGCAGCGAGGGAAAAATAATCTCTATTTGTTTAACTCGAGCAAAATCCAAATAAATATTGAATTTCCTTTCTGAGTTTAATGAAGTGACGATGAGAAAAATAATTTTATAAAATAAAAAAAAAACTCGAACAAACTATGAATGTTAAAAATAAAAAAAAATCTCTCGATGCCGCTTTAATTTTTTAAATTGCTTAATTTGATTCAATTTATAACTATAGTATTGGGATCTTTAGCATTTCAATACGCTACCTGGTGGCTTAAAGTCGAACTAGCCATTGTAGGATAAACCTTCATACGTTTAACGTGATATAAAGGACAAGAACATTTAAACATCTGATATAATTGTATTATTAAAAAAAAGTTATAACCCACGAGTAAACATTATTGTTAGATTAATAAATAATACATACATACACTAATATATTCACAAATATGAAATTTTCTCCTCATAAAAATAAGAGCAATGTGTATCTACTTTGTGTTTATGGGTGTAAAAGTCATGCATCTAAGCATTAAACAGTTCGATTTCATTCTTTTCCAAAAAAAAAGACAGTATAGTGAAAATTAAATAATAATTAAATAATTTTATTGTAGAAGAATCAATCTATCAGATTTTTAAGCCTTCTTTTTAATTTTTGCCTCTATCTTTTTCTTGTTTTTCTCCAAAACAATTGTGCTCGAGCAAAGGCCTCTCATATCGTATTTTTTTAAGAGCTGATTTATGTGGTGCACTCCACACACATTTTTTGTCTGTACACGTGATATTTTTTAAATCTTCTAAATTATTTTTGTAAGTACAAAAAAAAAAAAATTATTAATTTTATATTTAATTACCGGTATTAATTTTTTAGTTAATTTATCATTTATTTATCTTGTATTTATTATTACAATAAAATATTTCAAACACTTTTTGGCTAACATCATATCAGATATCATAAATAGCGGTTACAGAATAAAAGTACAGCCCCAAATGTGCTTGCAGGTACTTCCTAATCCAGCCTTATACGAGCATCCATCCCAATTGTTATTATTATTATAAAATTTGATCATTTATTTGATGAAATTCTTCTCGTAAACTTGTTTGTAAACAGAAAGCAAGAATTTGGTCTGTCATTGAAACTGTCATTACTATTACTCACTTTAAAACATCACCAGGATCAATAATAGTGTCTCCACAAATAAAATTTCTATTAGTAAGTGTGGCAGAAGAAAACCTACAAATTTCCTGTACCGTCACACCCATTTTTTATTTTTAATTAAACTTTTTGTCTCATAAAACACGAGTACTTGCGTATCAGCTCAGCCATTCAATCCTACAATCGCTAGTTCATTTTTTGCCACCAGGTGAAGCCACGCCTCTCCCATAGATCCCAATAGAATTATTGATATTTTTAGTAGAGGGACTTTACAAAATAAGCTTAAATGAAATTTTTTTATTATTTAATAATTTTAATTTCACGTGTTTGTATAGTTAAAAAAAAAATACATTTCTATTTAAAAAAAAAAAAAAAAAAAAAAAAAAAAAAATTATAAATGAGTTTTTATTTATTTATTTATTAACCCTTTAGTCCCTTCAGAAAGAGATTTTTACTCGTTATATCAATAAAAAAAGAAAAAGTTCATAATATAAATCTGAATAATTTTAATCTCCTTCTAATCAAGCAATAATTTTCGAGAATTTATTCAAATTTTTATTAATAACTTAAAGTTTATATTTTGAAAATTTTTTTTTCTAAAATACAATATACCTAGTAAATAAGAAATCTAATCTTGTTCTTAAGGGGGAACGGGAGCGAAGTGGTTACGCATGTTTTTCCCGATAAGATGACGTAGTGTGTCATAAAAAGTATACCCAAAAATCAAGTAATTCAAAAATTTGCCAAGAGATGTCAAAATGGTAGCTAATAAAACTGTATTTAATCCATTTGGTTGATTTTCATTGATCTTTTAACAATAAATACTTTATAAATTTTATTATATATTATGTATCTTTTATAAAAGCATAAAAATATCATCATACTTATATATAAAAGGCTAAGAGGGTGTCCGATGTGTGAAACAACCAATCAGGCCTCAGGGATAGCGCCATGGTAACAAAATATAAATATTTACCCATGTTTACGATTTTATTTATTTATTTACATTTTGAAGTCTACAAAATCGGCGTAAATTTTTTGTCTGTGTACCGGGAGAGTCCCGGAAAGGATATGATTCACAAAAAATCTTAAGTTCATGAATAATTAACCGCTAAAATAATCTCTACATATAAAAATGAAAAGGGAAAATGTATGTACCGGTATGTATATAAGTAGGCGAGCAAAGGGGTCCAGGGGGCGCAGCCCTCGGCTAGACGGAAAGCCCCGCCGAAGGCGGGGCTTTGCGTCTAGTATAAATATAGGCCATTAGGAGATCGGCTGTTAGACTAGTTTGCCATCTATTGCAAGAATGCTGAACTAATTTGACATTTGAATTTTAAATAAATCATCTAACAGTTTTTTTTTTTTTTTTTTTTTTTAAACATTCACACTTTTTTCTCATTCACACTCACACTCACACATTCACACAGTCTTTTCAGCAACTTAGGCCATTTAAGACTTTTGACGATAACCGTTATGAATATATATTATTATTTGGGGTCCAGGCATTCTTATTTAAGCCATCTGGTATCCAAATGGCTTAAATAAAATCATCGGACTGCCTGGGGTCCGAACCCGCGACGTTCGGTATAGAAGGTAGGCACGCTACCGACTACTCCAAGCCCCGTGGGCCATCTAACAGTTAAGCTTATTTTAAAAATTTCTTAATTAATATGTGATTAATAATAACAATAAATTCATTTTTAAATTTAAAAAAAATTAAAGATTATTGGGACAGATTGTTTTTTTGTATTTGCTTGATAACAAAAAAATTAGTTACGATAATTTTTTAATAAGTCATTAAAAAAATTATAGCTCGATGTCCCAATAATCTCTTATGAATTTAATTCATTAAAAAAAAAAAACCGCATTGAAAAATTCCTTATAATAGCCTAGTTTTTTCTTTTAAAGTACGTTTAGACTTCGCTCCTGAACTGCCTACTTCTCCTTGGCCATTATTCCTTTTTTTTTTTTTTTTTTATTTCAGTTTTAAGTTTAATCAGCGGCGCGCCGCCGTAACTAGCCTTTGATGGCGGAGGGGCGAAGCTCAACAAGTGCGACGTTTTTCAAGTTTTAATATAATTTTAAAAGAAAGCTAATTTTTGTATGGACAATCAATGGAAAGAATATGATAAAATCACCTTCCCTGAGCTATCTCTTAGATGCCCTAGGGCACCTATGTCAGTATCGAGGGGCGCCAAAGGCTAGGGGGCCCCCACCTATTGTAGTTACGCTACTGAGTTTAATTTAACTTATAACAAATTCAATAAATATTTTTTTATATTTTTATTTCAGATATTTCTCCATGATTTTTCTTCAGTGATTATTTCAAAAACTATTCAGTTTTCGAAAAAATGTCAAAGAATAAAAACTTTTTAAAGTATTTTATCATAATATAACCAAAGAAATTGAAAATTTCAAAATTTTTGAAAAAACTTATTAGATAAAATACTACTTCCAAGTGACTTATTTACTAAAAAAGTTGTGTTGTGTTACTCCAAAACTTATAGTCAGTGTTAACGCCAAAATCAACCGGGAATAAATGAGACCATGTTGTTGAGATTGAGCACTCCTAGCGGCGAGTGATGGTACTAATTCATTCTGTCACTGGAATGTCTAGTCTCACAATCGACTCTTGGCCCTGCCCACATGCTAGCCTCATGATGCAATCTCTCTCTTGTCTTTGTATGAATCCCATGGCCAGGCCACGTGTTTGAGCTCAAATGTTTATTGGTTAAAAAACATATGTTATTAATGTTATTGAATGTTCTATGTTATAAATCGTTAAAATCGTAATTGCGACCGATCATTTCAAATACCTTCATTTGATTTGACAATTGTGACTGAAGGAAAAGACTTGGAAAGCAGCCTGCAATGGAGACATTATTACAGATGAGTTAAACAAATCTTTTTTCCTGTGTCAATCCATCCTTATTTAAATAACAAAGATCGAACTATATCTGACATTATTTAAACCACGGATTACTATCTTTTAATTATAATTATCCCCTCATTATTGACATTACTTTTAATTAATAATAAAATTTAGGTTTAAGATTTTCAATTTATATTTTTTCTTTGTCATTTTTTATTTATTTATTTTTCGTTCTTTATTTATAAATTTATTTTTTTTGTTATAATTTCACGTTATTTCTTATCTTATTTAAAACCTATTTGCTTAATAAAATTCCTGTCCAAGGTGGGTTCATCTGTATTTCTTTTAGAGATCAGGTGAATTAACATTGTTTATTTTCATAATATGCCAATTGCTAAACTGGTGTTGGCATGAACATATACAATAAATTTTCTGGTGACCCCAAGACATGATATGATATACTGTACATATTTTCAATAGAAAGACATTTGTTTTAATATAAGACTCAGATTAAAACAATTTTCTTTAAAAATAACGTTTTAATAGTTTTTATTTGTTCAAGGTGAAAGATTCTGACAAAATGACAGAGGTCAAGGAGATTGATAGAAAAATTAGATTCTTTCGAAGAAATTATTCCAAATTTCTAACTCGTTGCGAAATATGCCAGTGGAGTGACACTCAGTCTATTGAGATCGGTAGAGATGAGGTGGAATCATTGCTTGAGGATATCGACCAAATTGAATCAGCCCTTTATGATCATGATCTTGATCAATCTGAAGATTATAAGGACTTGATTCAGACTTTCTCTGAAAATCATCGATTTTTGGTCGAAAAACAAGTCGAATTCTGTAAATTAATCTCTAAAATTAATTCGTCCAACTCGGAACCCACATTTATGCCGACTCAAGTGACTGAACCACTTCCTCGAATTCAATTGCCACAATTTAAAGGCGATTATTCACAATGGCGATCATTTATTAATATGTTTAACTCCTTAATTGGTTCTAAAAAATCTTTGACGCCCTGTCAGAAACTTTCTTACCTCAAATCCTCGTTACAGGGCAATGCCCTAACCGCAATTTCGGCATATCATATTACCGATGCAAATTATGATATTTGTATGAAAATCCTAAATGACAAATTCAACAAAAAACGCGAAATATTGTTTTCGTTGGCGGACAAATTGCTCAATCTGCCTGGCATTTCCCTAGGTAGTGCCCCATCCATATCAGCATTTTGTATACATGTCAATGATGTGTTGACCAACTTGACGACCGTCGAGGATGACCTCGACTTGGTAAATCTCTTGGTGGTCAAATTGATAATGGGGAAGATAGATGCGACTTCCTTGGAGCAGTGGTTGGCGAACCAGGGAGGAGATGGCATACCCTCATATAAAAATTTGCTAGAATTCCTGGAGACCAAATCGTACGCGATTAGTACTGCAAATAAGACTTCCAGTTCAAAATCTGCCCCCCAAAATCATCCAAAAACAAATGTGAAGAAAGTTCACTCCGTGACTTCCTCCACAAAATGTCCACTCTGTCCTAATAATCATATGTTAGAAAAATGTCCCGAATTTCTGAAATTCGAAAAAACTGCTCGTTATGAAAAGGCTAGAGAGTTAAAACTATGCATAAAATGTTTTTCAAACCAACACTTTGTTACTCATTGCACAAAATCACCTTGTACAGTCTGTGGCAAAAACCACCATACTACGTTACATAGGGAACTCCCAAAACCAGATTTAAAACCAAAATCTAAGATTATGGACAATTCCCAGCAAACCAAAGGTTCAAGTAATGAACAAACACTAATCAATGCCTCATGTAAAGTTAGTGGGATTGGAACCAGATCAGTTCCAATCTTACCAACCGCCTATGCCCTATTAAAGGCTCCTAACGGGACCTTAATCAAAATTCGATGTTTGTTAGATGTCGCTAGCGATATTTCGATACTTTCGTCACGTTTCCTCAAACCTCTAAAGGCAAGGTTACAGACCTCACAGGTCACCTTGAAGGGTTTATCAGGAACCACTCTTACCAAAGTATTAGGTACTTGTGTTGTCCCAATGCATTCAACACGCAATGCTGAATATATCGATACTGTCGAATTTCATGTTGTTAATGACGTGTCACTCGATCTCCCTAATCAGGATATCGTGGGTGATTTCGATATCGGAGAAGGATATTACCTTGCCGATAATACATATCACACTAGGAACAAGGTTGAAGCCATCCTTGGTGCTTCTATCTGTGCAAAACTATTCAAAGGAGAAAAGATCTCGCTTGATAATAAATCGAGTTTCCTTTTCGATACCACACTCGGTTGGGTTGTCATGGGTGAAAGTCCTCCAAAGCATTCCTATATTCGGCACATGACCAGCAATGTTTGCCATATTATGTCCGAACAGGATGTTCAATTGTTTATGCCCGAAAAGGCACAACAAGGTCAATCTTTCTGGGACCTTGAAGAAATCCTTGTACCTTCTCCCCTTAGTAATGACACTCCCAACGAACTATTTTTCAAATCCAATGTAACTCGTTCTTCGACTGGAAGAATAGTACTTCCACTCCCCGTCAAGGACATTCCGTCTAAACTCGGGTTATCAAAAGAAAAGGCAACCTCGCAGTTTAAACGTCTGGAACATCAGCTTAACAAAAATTTAGGCGTGAAGCAAAAGTATGTTCAAACAATGAATGATTATATAAAAAATGATCATGTGGAAAAGGTTAATATTGAAGACAATCATCATTCTCCTTCAAATACATATTACCTTCCACACCATGCAGTCCTTAAAAAAGACCAAACATCCTTACGAATTGTATTTAATGGTTCAATGCCCTCGTCATCTGGTGTCTCCCTCAACGACATTCTCGACCCAGGAGATACTTTACAAAATGACATCCGCCGATTATTAAGTAACTTCCGTTCGTATAACCATGTTGTAACCATGGACATCATAGGTATGTTTTTACAAATCGAAATCCATGAATCTTCTCGGGATTTCCTTCGATTTTTATGGAGAGATGACATCCATAAGCCTATCGATACCTTTCGGTTCAAAAGACTCCCGTTTGGTTTAACATGCAGTCCCTATCTGGCTATTCGATCTCTTTTCATGTTAGCAGACTCTATCAAACATGAATCTCCTCGCACTTTCCATGCTATTAGAAACCAAACTTATCTCGACGATTTCCTTATTGGTGCCAACGACATTAATTCCTTGGCTCAGATAGTTAAGGAAATTATCCAAGTGCTGCGTTCAGCTCAGTTTGAATTGGATAAATGGTCAACCAATACCCCTGAATTATTTGAGTATCTCGACACCACTCAACTCTATATAAAAATTGATGATCCGAAATCATTTAATTCTACAACCTCGATTTTAGGATTAAAATGGATTCCTTCGCATGATATTTTCACTTTCTCTTTTAATCTCCCCACGATGACAAAATTCACCAAACGTGGATTGCTGTCGGAATTACAAAAAATATTTGACCCTCTCGGAATGCTCACCCCGGTGGTCATTCGATTCAAGATCATGTTCCAAAACCTGTGGACTCTTTCCCTCAACTGGGACGACCCAGTTCCGGAATATTTCCAAACTCAATGGTCGGATTTCCGACATCAAATCTCTCAAGTTCAAAACATTTCGATTCGTAGACAAGTCACTCATCCTTTAGCTACGGTATATAAGTTATACGGCTATTGTGATAGTAGTGAAAGGGCATATGGTTGCATAATATATGTCTGTGCCTACAAAGAAAACAAGCTTGTCTCAAGCAATTTTCTCTACTCCAAAGCAAGAGTAGCCCCTCTCAAAGTCCAATCAATTCCTCGTCTTGAATTGTTAGGCGCCCATCTTCTTGCGAAAAGTCTTTCTTTTATTATTTCCTCGCTCGATTTCGAGATCCAAACGATTTACTGTTTTTCTGATTCTGAGATCGTATTGAGTTGGATTCGAAAACCCCCTTATGTTTTTAAGACATTTGTCGCTAATCGTGTTAATGACATTCAATCGTTAATGCCAAATGCACACTGGCACCATGTCCCGACTGAACTCAATCCAGCCGATCATTGTTCGCGTGGCCTAACGGTATCAGAATATCTTCAATCCTCGTGGATAACAGGTCCAGTACAACACTTTGAAATGAATTCCTTTTCTGATCTTCCTACCAATGACGATCTTATTCCTTCATTGGAAAACAAATCAACGGTTTACTCGGTTTCCACTGAAACACCGTATTGGAAAACGCTTTTTGAACGATTTTCATCCTTCCCCAAGTTGTTAAAGTTCGTTATGTCCTTTCGTCGTGTGATGACTTATTTAAAGACTAAGGTAAAACTTAACACGCAAGTTTATCCCCAATTTTCCGTAGAGGAATTCGAGAATGCAGAAATATTTGTGTTTAAAACAATACAATCGTTCCATTTCTCTACCGAAATTCAGGCTCTATTAAATTCTACTTCTATAAATAAGAAAAGTTCACTTTTGTCCTTGAACCCATTTCTTGATAATCAAGGTCTACTTCGAGTAGGTGGTCGTCTGGAGCACTCTGCGCTATCATATGATCAAAAATTCCCCCTACTTCTCCCAAGAAATAATCATACAGTCCATGCTTATGTTAGATATATGCACGAAAAATATATGCATTGTGGGCCTCAAGCCTTACAGTCGTTTGTATCACGAAGAGTCTGGATAGTTCAAAGTAGAAAACTCTTCCGATCAATCACTCACCAATGCATGAGGTGTGCCCGACTCAAATTTCAGGCAATGTCCCAACAAATGGCAAACCTCCCTTCTACCCGTATCAATGTAAATCCCCCATTTCATATCACGGGTGTTGATTTTTTCGGCCCTCTATATACTTACGTAAAACGCACAAGAGGTGCCAGACCGGTAAAATCTTATGCTGCCTTATTCGTATGTTTCGCCACAAAGGCAATTCATATCGAGCTAGTCTCTGACTTGACTACTCGAACCTTTTTAATGTCTCTACAAAGGTTCGTAGCTAGGCGTGGGTGCCCTCGCGAGCTTCACTCCGATAACGGTACCACCTTTGTTAGTAGTAATAAAGAAATTCAATCTGATTTGCGTTTCCTTCTATCTCAAAGCAAGGAACCGGAAATTCAAAGATATTTAACGGAGAACAGAATGTCCTGGAAGTTCATTCCCCCTTATTCCCCTAATTTTGGTGGTCTTTGGGAAGCGGGCGTGAAATCTGTTAAGTATCACCTCAAACGCGTGATTGGCTCCACCAATCTCACCTTTGAAGAAATGTCCACCCTCCTCGCTAAAATTGAGGCCATCCTCAACTCTCGACCTCTATGTCCCGTCTCTCAGGACCCAAACGATCTGGAAGTTCTTACTCCTAGTCACTTTTTGATGGGAAAAAGTTTAATAGATCTCCCTGATAGACAAACTGCTCATCCGGTATCACTAAATGAGCGCCACAAACTAGTCCAAACTATGCTATCTCATTTCTGGTCTCGCTGGAAGCTGGATTACCTATCCACCCTCCAAAAACGCCCAAAATGGCATCTTCCATTGACTGCTCCGAAGGTTGGACAACTTGTCCTCATCAAGGACAAGTCGCCGCTTCCCCAGTTTTGGTCTATTGGTAGAATCCTTGAGATCTTGCCGGGATCCGATGGTCTTCCTCGAGTCATCAAGGTAAGGACGAAAGATGGGAATATTATCCGTCCCATTACGAAGCTTTCTCCTCTACCTATGGAGGAATTCTAGGTATCATTGAGCAATTTCTCCCACTACATCACTTATATATATATATGTTAAAATGTTCTGTGTATTATCGCTATGGATCACTATGTTAAAATGTTATTATCTCGAATGTTTATGTTAATTATTTAATATACTCGTCTTATATTTAATGAACACAACAGTGAAGTGAAGTGCTCCCGCAAATCACTCCCTCCATTGTGGCCTTAAATAAATGAAACCGTTAGCCAGGTGACACTCCTTTTGGACAGGTCATCTTCAAGGCATAAGCGCCCTTGACGGTTAGGCATGCTACCGATTGATCACTGACCCGGTGATCTAGAAATCGGACGAAGGGTCCCTACACGGGGTTACGTGTTCCCGACAATTATTGTTCACTATCTCGATATCTTCATCCCTCGGTTGGAGACGAAGGACCGGACTCGAGATATATGTTATCCGACATGGAAGAGGATTCATTTATTGCGAAATACGGGGTATTTCACCCGGCGGTGGATGTTAACGCCAAAATCAACCGGGAATAAATGAGACCATGTTGTTGAGATTGAGCACTCCTAGCGGCGAGTGATGGTACTAATTCATTCTGTCACTGGAATGTCTAGTCTCACAATCGACTCTTGGCCCTGCCCACATGCTAGCCTCATGATGCAATCTCTCTCTTGTCTTTGTATGAATCCCATGGCCAGGCCACGTGTTTGAGCTCAAATGTTTATTGGTTAAAAAACATATGTTATTAATGTTATTGAATGTTCTATGTTATAATCGTTAAAATCGTAATTGCGACCGATCATTTCAAATACCTTCATTTGATTTGACAATTGTGACTGAAGGAAAAGACTTGGAAAGCAGCCTGCAATGGAGACATTATTACAGATGAGTTAAACAAATCTTTTTTTCCTGTGTCAATCCATCCTTATTTAAATAACAAAGATCGAACTATATCTGACATTATTTAAACCACGGATTACTATCTTTTAATTATAATTATCCCCTCATTATTGACATTACTTTTAATTAATAATAAAATTTAGGTTTAAGATTTTCAATTTATATTTTTTCTTTGTCATTTTTTATTTATTTATTTTTCGTTCTTTATTTATAAATTTATTTTTTTTGTTATAATTTCACGTTATTTCTTATCTTATTTAAAACCTATTTGCTTAATAAAATTCCTGTCCAAGGTGGGTTCATCTGTATTTCTTTTAGAGATCAGGTGAATTAACATTGTTTATTTTCATAATATGCCAATTGCTAAACTGGTGTTGGCATGAACAGTCAGTTTTTCCCAAATGGGTTCTGTATGGGACCTAAATGGGAAATCCCAACATTAAAATAAAAACTTATACAAAATATTTGCTGTAGTATCTATCTTCTTTGGAATAAATAAAATGTGTTCACGCATGCGTAGATGATGAGAATTGGCTTCCTTCTCGAGGCTCAATAGATGTCTTTTGTTACACATAGCCCATCACTTAATATTTGAGAATTATTATATATTAGGTTTGTTCGTTTCGCTTGTCATTGCTGTAATATTTACACATTTTGCCACTCTTTCTGTTCGTTTAAAACTGGGACTTTTCTGCATATTTTTCTACACAGAACCCAATTGGGAGAAACTGATTATAAGTTAGTTTATTTTCCTGAGAATTTCCCGATTGAGTTCTAATTGGGGCCTTATAGGGATTTCCCTATTAATTTATTCAATTTTTTTATTGAAAATTTTTTAAAAGTGGTAGTACCGAGACCAGAATCGCTGGTCACATTTACAATTTGTGAACCAGTGTATAAGGATCTCGGAGAATAAGAAGTCAGATATATGCCCCGGTTAAAAATTTTTTTTTTTCTCGGGTTCCTATATCTGAAACACACTTACTTTGCCATTGGCCAAATGGGTTTACCGACGGCCATTTAATTAAATAAAAAAAAAAAAAAAAAAAAAAGTGGTAGTACATAAACTAGGGGTAGAGGCCAAGAACTGAAAAGCTTTTATTTTTTTCTTGAATAGTAGGTGGGCAAAGTTGTGGGCTCGGCTTAGTTTATTTTAAAAAAAAAAAAGTCTTTATCCTCAAACAATGTTTTTTTTATTGGTTGAGAAACGCTGGATCTTCTCTTCTGGGAGGGGGGGGTTCTAACCCGTCTCCACTTTTGTTGCGCACTGCTTTATACATTACTTTTTACTTTCTCTTACCTATGTATATATGTAATATATATATAGAGAGAAAGTATTGGATTCATGTCAAAAATTCGATGTCGAGATTTTGATGGATATACACGTTTTGAAGTCCCCTGAATCCAAAAAAGTGGTTTTCGCGACATGGTCTGTCTGTGTGTGTTCAATTTTAAGCATGAAGGAATTGAGCTATGAGGTTGAAATTTTATATTTAAGTTAGTCACCCGCCTAGGGCGTGAAAATAAGCTTTTAATCAAAATTGGCCAAAGAGAACTAGTACTTTACTGATGTACTTTTTCATTTTTTTTTTCGATTTTCTCAAAATTCGCTCTAACGATTTTGATTAAAATTCAAAAATCAATTATTTTTTAGATTCACTTTCAAATGTATATTCTCGTTTTGCTCTCAAAATTGTTTGAAGCACACTTTACTCTTGTACTTCATAGGAAGAATAGGAGAAATGGTTGCCATGGTAACAAAATATAAATATTTTCTCATTTTTATAAATTTTCCATCTTGAATTCTAATATATTGGCGGAAACTAAATATATGTCGACACGAAAAATCTGGTGTGACAAGCATAGAACACAACTTTCGATTACCGAAGGTAAGAGAAAGTTGTGTGCTGTGCGCCAGTCACACCAGATTTTTTTTTTGTTTGCAAAACATTTTTAATTGAATATGCAATGCAATGTTTTTTTTTTTTATTTATCATCTCGGTTACTGAGGGCATCTAGGGATTTTAAGGCTTCTTTAAAAACCGTCCACCATTTTCTACCAGGAATGAGACAGCTTTGTCTGGTTATTCTCATTAATGTCTCTATAGGGTGCACATAGGCGTAACTAGGGCTGCCGGGGGGCCTGGCCACCCCCCCAGAAAGCTCCCTGCCCCAAGAAAAATTGAGAAAATATGGAACTTTCCAGGCCCTCCGGAGGAAAGCTGATTCCATGGCCCCCACAGCGAGAAGGGCTGGTCCCATGCCCCCCCCCCCAGCCAAATTCCCTAGTTACGCCCATGAGGGTGCAAAATTTTCATCGGGAAATTGTTCAAACACAGCATCCGCCTCACAATAATAGACCACCATTTTACTATTTATCCATTATAGATTATATCTTATTTAATTTAATTAATTTAGGATGCGTTTAAGTTCATTTCCCGGATATTAAGTTTAATATAATAAATAATAAATATATACAACTACATTAGGATCATATTAGTACTTTTCTGTTCTTATTTAGGTTGAAAAAAAATGGAATCTCTATATAAATTTATATTACTATTAACTATAGTTATTCTATTTGGAAAAATTAATATTAAAATACTCGTATCTGCTGTGAGTAAATTTAATTTAATGATTTTCGTTCCATATTTCGCCTTATTTGGCCTAGTCTTTGACATTTTAAATGCAACTCTAAGTTTTTCGATGATAACCTGAGATGTGGGCTCGGCTATATATCTGCGTACTTAATTAAATTTTGACTATTTGGGCTAGACTATGCTCGACCCAAATTCTACTTAGCGATCCGAACGATTTCGGAACGCGGCCCATCGAAATATTTAATCAGCCATTTGGTATCCAAATGGCTTAAATAAAATCATCGGATTACCTGGGGTCTGAACCCACGACCCTTGGTTTAGAAGAGTAGCATGCTAACTTCTAGACCAAGTCCTAGGGCAAAACTAAAAATTGATATTATTACCCATAATTTAAATAAATATTATAAATTAAAATAATTAATTTAAAAAAATTATTTTTTTTTTTTTTACCAAAACTTAAAAAATTTCAAAAATATAAACAAGATTATTTTTTTTTTTCACTTGCACTTTTTTCTTATTCACCTTCACACTCACACACACATGCACACAGTCTTTTCGGCAACTTAGGCCATATAAGACTTTATCCAAAACCGTTATTTTTATAATATAGAGTAAGGTGGGGCAAAAGTCCGCAGTTTTTGTTTGGGAATTTTTTTTGACCTTCCTATGAAAGATACAATAAAAATAGGAACATCCCTTGAAAGCCTGGTTAATTGGCTATCTTACATAATTTTTTTGGTTTCCAATTCGGTAGCATAAGAGTAGGAGAGGTATTTAAACAAAAATTTTCATTTGCGGACTTTTGCCCCACCGAGCAGGGTAAAAGTCCGCACTAGCTGGGCAAAAGTCCTTAGGTGCAAACAATTGCCCCTGCAGCGAACAACCTCTCGAACCAGGGTATACAAAAGACTTAATAAGAAATACATTAGGTATAGGTTTTTTTATGTATTTATTTTATTTATTAGAAATACACAATAGGCATAATAACAATTAGTCCCCAGTAAGGGTGCGTACACACCTGCGCTCTGCTCCGCTCGCGAGCACCATGTTCGTTAGATGTGTACGGGTTTTGAGATGCTCGCGAGCTGCTCGAGAGTCGCTCGCGAGCTGCTCGCCGCGATCCATCTCTTGTCGGCTTTTTCGACAAACCCTTTGATGGTTCGCGGCTCAGATTTGGACGGCGCGCTGCGGTGCCGCGAGCGGCTCGCGAGCAAAATATAAAATAGACCTACTTTTAGCCTTTATAAGTCTTCTCTAAATCATTATTTAAATATTTTTTTTAATATTATCATCTTCTATGTCCCTCAGAGACCAGGGAGGTTAATTATATGTATATTATTTCCTTAAAATATAGGCCTATGATGATTTTATATAGTATTTTTTAAGTAAATTTCAATATCAGTTTTCAATAAATGAAGAATTAATCAAATATTTTCAAAGGATCGGGTTTAATAAAAAAAAAAATTATATAAAATATAAATTGATATTAAAATTTATTATTTTAAATAGAAGAATTTCGATGGCTGAGTGGCAATATATAAGGATCAGGAAGATGTATGGCAGCCAGCAAATGATAAAAAATCCATTTGATTATCGTCGACGTTTCGGGATCACGTCGATCCCATCTTCAGGACCTACGGTCATCAAGACATTTTTATTTGGTGTTAATTCGGCAAAATACACACAATTCTTACAAACATTTTTTATAAAAAACAAAATCGTATCGTAAGTGTTTTGTTTTTTATAAAAAATGTTTGTAAGAATTGTTTGTATTTTGCCGAATTAACACCAAATAAAAATGTCTTGATGACCGTAGGTCCTGAAGATGGGATCGACGTGATCCCGAAACGTCGACGATAATCAAATAGATTTTTTATCATTTGCTGGCTGCCATACATCTTCCTGATCCTTAAATTTATTATTTTTATATTAAATAGACTTGACAAATAATCTCTGACATTCGAGTAAAATTCTTATATTGACCGCTTATTTGTTGACATCACAAGTTCACTACCATTCTGTTTTTTAAATAGATTAGTATACCACCAACGTCGTCGTCTCCTTTTCTTTTTTGACAAACTTGCCATTAGCAAAAAAGCACCACTCATAACCGAAACGGCAAGAGCGTTTTCTCTATCTCGCCTCAGAGACATTATTATCTACACCAAATAATTTAAATGTTTTTTATTAGTAATTAGGCGCGCTCAGCAACACAATCTATTTGCGATTAATAATTATAAATAATTAATAATAAAAATTCCAAATTAATTAAAATGTTCGTGACTTTTCTTTGGATCGCAGCAGGTTCGTCAAAATGAATAATTTCAATGAAAATGGAACGAGCAACGAACACGAGCCGCGAACTGCTCGCGAGCGGAGCAGAGCGCAGGTGTGTACGCACCCTAAGATTGAAGTTCATAACCTGCAACATTTCGGGTCGTGCTCGTTTTCCTAGGCTCATTAATCCGAGAAACTACTAGGTAGGGGTATTAGAAACTCGAATACCATTGGGTGACATTGGTTCCAATGGAGATCCATAGGGATTTTTGCCCCGTCGAGGCCGCGGACTTTTGCCCCATTTAGCTATTTTCATCGAAGTGTTACAAAAAATTTTTATTGTTAACTGTAGAGAAGAAAAATGTTTTAAAATATTTATTTAGGGTTATCAGCTTGCAATCAAAGACATTAGATAGTTAGAAAAGTGCATGCTGGTACATGTTGCAACCATGAGAATTTCCATAAATATTAGATGTAAGGTGAAAAAAACATAACTTTGCTCCTTGTTAACAATCGGCTTCAAACACGTTATTGAATTTCGAATCATCATCTATTCTTGTTGTTACCAACCTAACAAAGTTGTTTAGAACAACGCCAAGTCTAGCTGGGATTTTAAAATGAGGATTCGGGCTTTTGCCCCACCTTACTCTATATATTTGGGGTCCCAGGCATTCTTATTCAAGCTATTTGGTATCCAAATGGTTTAAATAAAATCTTGGGACTGCCTGGGATTCGAACCCGCTACCCTTGGTATAGAAGGCAGGCACGCTACTAACTAAACCAAGCCCGAGGGGATAAACAAGATTTAATAAAGTGTTTACATTCCAATTTGTCAATTGTTCCAATCTTCACAACTATTTTGATAACTTTCCAGCTAGGTGGTTCAAATAAAGATTATTTCAAAAAGAAATTTTGGATACCAAATGGCTTAAATAATAATGCATGGACCCCAATATATATATTTTCATAATAACGGTTATCATTTTTACTTTCTCGTACCTCTATATATATGTTAATATATAGAGAGAAAGTATTGGTTTCATGTCAAAAATTCGATGTCGAGATTATGATGGATCTTCACGTTTTGAGGTCCCCTGAATCCAAAAAAGTGGTTTTCGCGACATGGTCTGTCTGTCTGTGTGTCTGTCTGTCTGTCTGTGTGTGTGTCTGTGAACAAAATATCTCAAGAACAAAAAGAGCTAGGAAGTTGAAATTTTATATTTAAGTTAGGCACCCCCATGGGACGTGACACGAAGCTTTTGAACAAAATCAGCCAAAGAGTACTAGTACTTTACTGATGCACTTTTTCAGTTTTTTTCGATTTTCTCAAAATTTGCTCCAACGATTTTTTTTAAAATTCAAAAATCAATTATTTTTTAGATTCTCTATAAAATGTATATTCTCATTTTGTGATTGAAATCTTCTGAAGACCACTTTACTCTTGTTCTTCATAGGAAAGATAGGAATTTCTCCTATGGTTGCTATGGTAACAAAATATAAATATTTTGCCATACTTATAAATTTTACATCTTGAAAATCGAATGTACCGTACTGTCGGAAACTAAATACATGTCGACACAAAAAATCTGGTGAGACAAGCACAGTACACAACTTTCGATTACCGAAGGTAAGAGAAAGTTGTGTGCTGTGCGCCAGTCACACCAGATTTTTAAAATAGGGTCTAAATTTCGGCTAACACTAAAAACCTATTTTTCAGGAAAGGAACTATGAATTAGAACTTGAACGTTTTTCTATTATACATAATGACAAAAACCTAATCGAAATTCATGCTATAGACATGGTTGTGACAAATGACAAGAAAAAAGCTCTAGCGTTTAATTTCACTATTTTGAACGATATAAGAGCTGATGGAAATATAAATGTAAGGATGAATTAAATTAAATTAAAATTATCATCATACTTAATAATTCCCTTAAACCCGTGTCCGATGTGTGAAACAACCAATCAGGCCTCAGGGATAGCGCTGATTGGCGAAATACAGAGAGGGCGGAGCCGGAGAGGCAAATTCAAATTTTTTTTTAACCAGGAGAGATATCAATTTGGTTTCTTCCCTAAAGCCTTCCCTTGATAAGAATCTAAATTCGTTGTTTCAGAGTTTTTTTTAAATTCGGCAGCCCCCCCCTCCCGAAATTTTTAATTCTTCTATTTCTTCAAATAAAAACATGCTTTTTTGGATTTAAAATTCTTGAATGAATATCTATCAAGGGATTTAAAAGTTTAAATATTTTTTGTGTAATTGCCCCCCCCCCCCCCGAAATTTTTAATTCTTCTGTTTCTTCAAATATTAACATGCTTTTTTGGATTTAAAATTCTTGAATGAATATCTATCAAAGGGTTTGAAAGTTTAAAGACTTTTTGTGTAATTGCCCCACCCCCGAAATTTTTAATTCTTCTATTTTTTTAAATATTACCATGTTTTTTTGGATTTAAAATTCTTGAATGAATATCTATCAAAGGGTTTGAAAGTTTAAAGACTTTTTGTGTAATTGCCCCACCCCCGAAATTTTTAATTCTTCTGTTTTTTCAAATATTAACATGCTTTTTTGGATTTAAAATTCTTGAATGAATATCTATCAAAGGGTTTGAAAGTTTAAAGACTTTTTGTGTAATTGCCCCACCCCCGAAATTTTTAATTCTTCTATTTTTTTAAATATTACCATGTTTTTTTGGATTTAAAATTCTTGAATGAATATCTATCAAGGGGTTTAAAAGTTTAAAGATTTATTGTGCAATTGCCCCACCCCCGAAATTTTTATTTTAAAATTCTTGATTTTTTTAATAGGTCCCTGTCCGCCTGATTTCATTTGCATGCCCGTTGGCTCGAATCAGTTTATTAAAGGGAAATTTAGGCTTGCTTCTTGCCCGTAATTTTCTCATGGCCTTCAAAACCCAGAGGCCGGGCAGGGCGAATACTCAAATTTTAAACTTGATTCATTGTATTTTCATTTATTCAAAAATAATATGGGCTTTAAAATTAAGAGAAAAACTACTGATCACGTATCGAGACGCCGCCCGCCAGGGCCAAGTTGAGATGGGCGCGGCGAAGCCGCGCCTTTCTCAACTTGTTTTTATTAATGCTAAATATTTTTATTTTCAGTGTGAAGCTTTAATTAAAGAAAAAAAAGGGCAATAAATGGACTCCGTCCTTTTTTAAATTTAAGAAAATGCAATGTTGTGAACTTTTTGAAAAAGATAAATTACTTGTCCCTAATATACGGAAAGCTTTGGAAATGTCAGAAAAGTGTCCTATTAAAAAGGTAAGTATTCTAAAAATGTGACAATGTCTATAGATTTTTCTTGGACCTACAGCAACCCAAAAGAATGTAGGCTTTTTTTTGGAATGGGTGCATAAGGTCCGAAGACCTATAATGACCTGCATGTGACTACTACATGCAGTCAGGAAGAAAATAAAAACAAAAGGAGAAGCATAAAAGGGAAACTCAACTGCGGGAACTGAGAAGATGCCTGTTGAGATTAGACTTGAAAGTCTGAAGATTGTAGGTTTTGGGGAAGATAGACGCAGGGAGCTTGTTCCAATCACGGGAGGTCATGGGGACAAAGGAAGAATGAAATTGATTTGTTCTGTTAGTCGTGATCTGAACAGCATAGGGGTGCTGGGACGATGCCTCTCTTGTGTTCCGTGAATATGTTGCATTGGGTGGGATAATTGATTTTAATTCGGCAGAGCATTGACCATGGTAATACCTGTAGAAGAGAGATAGTGAAGATACTCTTCTTCTATGATCTAGTGACTGTAGGGATGCAGTAAGGGTAGAATCACCTATCAGTCTAATTGCACGCCTCTGTATGGCTTCCAAGGAGGAGAGAGCGTCTTTCGACGCCCCTCGCCAAAGGTGGGAACAATATTCAAGACACGGCCGAATTTGGACTTTATAGAGGATTAGGAGTTGTTGGGAGGAAAAGTAACGCTTCATTTTGAATAGGAAACCCAATTTCCTTGCGGTAGATTTAACCACAGAAGAGACAGTGACGGCGCTACGGGGGGCTATGGGGGGCAAGCGCCCCCCCCCGGCAAGGACCTCTGCCTTCCCGGATGCCCCCCCAATCAGCTCGAAACCAAAGTCATGGGATGATATATATATATAAACTTATTATTTTTTATAAAATAAATGGCCCCCGGGTCTGGCGTAGTAGGTAGCGTGCCTACCTCCTATACCAAACGTCGCGGGTTCGGACCCAGGCAGTCCGATGATTTTATTTAAGCCATTTGGATACCAGATGGCTTAAATAGAAATGCCTGAACACTAAATTGATAAAGAATTATATATATCATGTGTTGGTCCATGAGGTAATTATGAAAAACATATAACCAAGTATTTATTAATTTAAATAAGCGAAAAATGTAGGTACCGCCGGGAGTTGCACCACGGATCTTGTCGATTTATCATAATTTAAATAAGCGAGTGCGTACTGTGGTCCAACAGTAGGGCATGTTGAGCGTAAATCGACAAGATCCGTGGTGCAACTCCCGGCGGTACCTACATTTTTCGCTTATTTAAATTAATAAATACTTGGTTATATGTTTTTACTAAATTGATATATTAATTACAACGGTTATCGTCAAAGTCTTAAATGGCCTAAGTTGCCGAAAAGACTGTGTGAATGTGTGTGTGAGTGTGAGTGTGAATGAGAAAAAAGTGTGAATGTTTAAAAAAATAAAAAAAAAAATAAAAATGTTTTCTCTCAAATTTTTATTAACTTTTCAAAAAAAAAAAAATTTAATTTACGCTTTTTATTACAATGAAAAAAAATTTGGTGTTGACTGTGACTTCTACACAGCCGGTGACTTTTTAAAGTGAAACGTCTCGCGGGTTCGGACCCAGGCAGTCCGATGATTTTATTTAAGCCATTTGGATACCAGATGGCTTAAATAGAAATGCCTCAACCCACAATTTATATATTAATCACAACGGTTATCGTCTAAAGTCTTAAATGGCCTGAGTTGCCGAAAAGACTGTGTGAATGTGAGTGTGAATGAGAAAAAAGTGTGAATGTTTAAAAAAAAAAAAAAAGTGAAACGTCTGATTCTTTGAATTCAAACTATTTTTACTTTCTCTTACCTATATTTTTTTTTTTTCATTCACACTCACATTCACACACACACGTACACACAGTCTTTTCGGCAACTTAGGCCATTTAAGAGTAAACGATACTCGTATTTATATAATATATATTTATTTGGGGTCCAGGCATTCTTATTTAAGCCATTTGATATCCAAATGGCTTAAATAAAATCATCGGACTGCCTGGGGTCCGAACCCGCGACTTTGGTATACGAGGTTAGCACGCTAACCTCTACACCAAACCCCGAGGGCTCTTACCTATATTGAAATATATAGAGAGAAAGTATTGTTGACAAAAATTTATTTCAATTCAATTGGTACCAATCAATTTAAATAAAAAGGGTCTAAGCAGCCTCAGATGCCGAAAAAACTTTAAAAAAAAAGAAAAAATCTAATTTTGCGGGGCCCCTAAAAGGCGAGGGGCCCATAGGCGATTGTCTAATTCGCCTAATGGGTAATCCGGCACTGGCTGGTAGTCATGACATTACAAATGATTTGAATATATAACAAGACTCTACATATTGCTTTTTATGCCATTTTACTTTCTCTTACCTCTATATATATGTTAATATAACTGTTATATATAGAGAGAAAGTATTGGTTCATGTCAAAAATTCGATGTCGAGATTTTGATGGATCTTCACGTTTTGAGGTCCCCTGAATCCAAAAAAGTGGTTTTCACGACATGGTCTGTCTGTGGGTCTGTGTGTCTGTGAACAAAATATCTCAAGAACGAAAAGAGCTATGAGGTTGAAATTTTATATTTAAGTTAGACACCCCCCTGGGACGTGATACGAAGAAAGATGTGTACTGTGCTTGTCACAAGTGCGGATCCAGAGGTGTTTCTCGGGGGGGGGGGGGGGGTAATTTGGTGTGACTCGTCGCACAGCACACTATTTTTTCTTAATTTCCGTAATTTAAAGGCGCATTCTGTACTTGTTGGCCAGAATATAAATACAAATCAAATTTTTAAGCATTAATTTTTAAAATTTTACATTAAAAATAAATTTTTTTTCGAAAAAAAGGTATTTTTTTTCAAATCTCGGGGGGTAATTACCCCCTTTACCCCCCCCCCCTTGTATCCGCCCTTGGCTTGTCACACCAGATTTTTTGTGTCGACATGTATAATGTATATCCATCAAAATCTCGACATCGAATTTTTGACATGATCGCAATACTTTCTCTCTCTATATATTTCATATATAGGGTACGAGAAAGTAAAAAAAAGTAAAAATTATTTTTTTTTTCTAAATTTATGAGAAGTTTATGAGAATACTGAATCAAATACAAAAACTATAGTAATAATATTTTCTTTTTTTTTTTTAATTTGCCCTCTTGGCTGCTGTTGCCATTTAGGGGTATATATAATATATACCCGGTATATATACAATATATGTATTTAAATAATTAATAAATAAGAAATTATACATAATATTTAAGATATTATATATATCGCGTATGTGAGCCGCGAAACGGAAATTTATATAATTAAATATTTATTAATTCATATACCCCAAAAAATAAGGGTGTGCCGCCGGGAGTTGAACCACGGATCCTCCAATTTGTACTCGGAGTGCCCTAACCACTAGACCACAGCACGACATTCGGATATATGAAGTTCATTTATGAACTCAGTTGGAAAGCAATTTTAGTCAGCAGAAGAAATGGACCCAAGTTCGACTCCCGGCGGCACACCCTTATTTTTTCCGATATATGAATTATTAAATATTTAATTATGTATATTTAAATAATGTTAAACCGATAAGACGTTCAACACATTGATCCCAGCGGGTCAGATATTTTCTACAACCCAAAATATTTTATTTTGTTTTAGGGATATTATGTAACCAAGGAACCTATGGTGTTGGATGAAAATCTTTTGCCCCCAATTTTTCCAGGAGATTATTATAAAATGATATTTTTGCTATATAAAAATGATACCAAATCATATGAGGCAGAGTTTATAGGAAAAATAAATCGTGAAAAAGCATATAAATTTGGGTAATATAATATACATAAAAGGTTAGTAAATAACAATTAAAATGACATATTATAAATAGACCTATAGCCTGAAGAATAAAGATAAATTTTCAAATGTTCGCAAATGTTGGACAGTGTCTTTATCTATTAGTTGATTGCAGGGTTTGGACACCGGTTGAACCCGAAACCGGTAAACCGATTTTTTGGCTAATTTTCGAAAACCGAGAAACCGAATTCGGTATTTTTTTTTCTTCAGTAACACTTAAATTATAAATTAGCCCGTGACCCATGGCTCAGAGAGAAGACATTAGCTTCTAACGGCTTGGGGTTTCGTCCCAAGCGAGAGAAATTTATTTCATTTGAATTGGCTAACAATCATTTGAAATAAATACGGATGGGGTCTAAATGGTCTTAGATGCCGAAAAAGAGTGTAAACAAATTTAAAAAAAAAATTATAAATTATTTATATTTTTCCCTTTTTTCCAATATTTAAATAATCTTTATATGATAAGCACAGAACTCAACTTTCGATTACCGAAGGAAAGAGAAAGTTGTGTGCTGTGTTACAGACACACCAGATTTTTCAGTGTATCTTTTAATTAATATAGCTACATTAATAGAATTACTAGTTAAAATTCGGCCTACATTTTGCCTTCTTTCAGTTTATAGTCTAAATCTCGAAAATTTGAATTTTTATTTTATATTGCCTGTATTTTATTTTTTTTTTTTTTCTAAGGAATAACTTATTCTCGAGATCTTCCAAATATTTTTTATTTTTTTATTTCAGACATTGCTTAATTATTAGCCCATTCCTGGTGGAACATACTTCTAGGTCATCTCAAACTTTGAAATATATTTTTGTAATGAAATGTAAAATATGATTTAGATTCAAAGATTTTCTTCAAATATTAATATACAGTATATATTTACTCTATTTTCTGTTAATTTAATTATCATTAGCGGAAAATTCTGTGTGTTATAAAATAAAGATCCTCATAGATTCCTGATATGAATTGTATTTATGTTTTAGTTCTGATAATTTTTACAACCTTATTATAACATATTTAAAATTTTTTTGCTCTCCCACAGTGGTTCCCAACCTTTTTTGATGTGCGGCCCACTTTTTCCGTAAAAAAAACTCTGAGGAACCGACCGAAAATTCAGTTTGGGTTACGGTTTATGCCAGTTTCGGCCAAATATCTTTCGGCCGGCCAAAACCTGAGTTTGATGAGACTCGCTCACAAAAAAAGTCAAATGATTTCCACATGAAGGAGAAAAAAATTTTTCTCCAAGCGAAAAAAGGGGCGGAAAAAATTTAGCCTTCCCAAAAAAAGGTAAAATGGTTTCCACGAGAGGGAAAAAAATTTTCAGCCTCGTTTTTCTTGGGAAAAGTTAATGTTATGGTTTCGGCTGAAAATCTTGTTTCGTTCGGACCCTAATAATTTTATATAAATACTAGCTGCGGTAGGGTTGCCTTCGGCAACCCTACCCCGCTAGCCCTGGCGGGCGGCGTCTCGGGATATGACTAAGAGTTGTCCAGATAAATGTATTTTAATTAATTATGAAAAAGAGTTTTTATTTTTTATTTTAAATATTTGATTAATATATTTTTCAATTATTTACACCCTAAGGAAGCGTAATTTTAAATTTTATTAAAAACGAATGAAAAATAAATTTCAGGGGGGGGCAGGGGGTGATTGAACTTTCTGAGGTCTAAAATACCATTTTTCAATTATTTACACCCTAAGAAAGCGTACATTTTAAATTTTATTAAAAACGAATGAAAAATAAATTTCAGGGGGGGGCAGGGGGGTGATTGAACTTTCTGAGGTCTAAAATACCATTTTTCAATTATTTACACCCTAAGAAAGCAACATTTTAAATTTTATTAAAATCGAATGAAAAATAAATTTTAGGGGGGGTCAGGGGGGTGATTGAACTTTCTGATGTCTAAAATACCATTTTTCAATTATTTACACCCTAAGAAAGCAACATTTTAAATTTTATTAAAATCGAATGAAAAATAAATTTCAGGGGGGTCAGGGGGGTGATTGAACTTTCTGATGTCTAAAATACCATTTTTCAATTATTTACACCCTAAGAAAGCGTCATTTTAAATTTTATTAAAATCGAATGAAAAATAAATTTTAGGGGGGTCAGGGGGGTGATTGAACTTTCTGATGTCTAAAATACCATTTTTCAATTATTTACACCCTAAGAAAGCGTCATTTTAAATTTTATTAAAATCGAATAAAAAATAAATTTTAGGGGGGGTCAGGGGGTGATTGAACTTTCTGATGTCTAAAATACCATTTTTCAATTATTTACACCCTAAGAAAGCGTCATTTTAAATTTTATTAAAATCGAATGAAAAATAAATTTCAGGGGGGGCAGGGGGGTGATTGAACTTTCTGGGGTCTAAAATACCATTTTTCAATTATTTACACCCTAAGAAAGCGTCATTTTAAATTTTATTAAAATCGAATAAAAAATAAATTTTAGGGGGGGGTCAGGGGGTGATTGAACTTTCTGGGGTCTAAAATACCATTTTTCAATTATTTACACCCTAAGAAAGCAACATTTTAAATTTTATTAAAATCGAATGAAAAATAAATTTCAGGGGGGGCAGGGGGGTGATTGAACTTTCTGATGTCTAAAATACCATTTTTCAATTATTTACACCCTAAGAAAGCGTCATTTTAAATTTTATTAAAATCGAATAAAAAATAAATTTCAGGGGGGGCAGGGGGTGATTGAACTTTCTGGGGTCTAAAATACCATTTTTCAATTATTTACACCCTAAGAAAGCGTCATTTTAAATTTTATTAAAATCGAATAAAAAATAAATTTCAGGGGGGTCAGGGGGTGATTGAACTTTCTGGGGTCTAAAATACCATTTTTCAATTATTTACACCCTAAGAAAGCGTCATTTTAAATTTTATTAAAATCGAATGAAAAATAAAAAAAATAAAATTTTAGGGGGGGGGGGGGGCGCAGAGCGGAAAAATCTTTTCAAATGTCGAATTGTTAGGGGGAGGAAGAGTTTTTATTTTTCATTTTAAAGATTTGATAAATATATTTTTCATAAAGCGAGTTAGATCCTGTTTTCCAATGCTTTGCTATGGGGTAATTGATAACCCCCAAAAAGGGGGGTTCCCTACCCCTAATTCGATATAATGATAGCCTAAAACCACCCCGGAAAATTCCCTACCCATTAAAAAAAAACTCCATGAAAATCGGTCCAGTAGTTTCGGAGTCTATGCGTTACAAACAGACAGACAGACAGACAGACAGACAGACAGAGATTGTCTTTTATATAATAATATAGATATACAATATAATTTGTATCTTTTCTTAGACGTCCACGGCCCAGTTCCAATCAGACCGGGGCCCACAGGTTGGGAACCGCTGCTCTACCATCAATAGATCGTTAATTTAATTTTTTATAATTAAGAATTTAATAATTCATAGAAATAAAATATTTGATTACTTATTTGAAACAAGTGTTTGCTCACGTCATGACTAAGAATCACTAAAAACATCAATATTGCATTGGATACAAGCATTTATTTTTTCAAATCTCCGCCAGGCGTTTGTCTCAAATAGGGATGGAAAAGTCGACTCAGACTTGGAGTCAAGAATCCGATCTTTTACTGAAAATAATCCAATTTTTAGGATCGAGTTGAAACTTTCAAGTCGACTAGAATCGATTTCAACTTGTCGACTTTGACTTTTTCTTACAAAACTCAACTTTCATTTCATATTTTATTTTAATGCTATGGAATGACGTCCCCAATGGTGTCAGAGGTGATCCAGATGCAAGCAGCTCCTTCCCCTTCTTCTATTTGCTTCTTGATGAATGGCGGCGCTTCTCGTGAAAAATTTATAAAAAAAGAGGCCATTTATCTCAACAACCTTAGACCTATATAATCATTCCATTCATGAATGAGCCTCTGCTTGGACACATTTCAGTACATGAAATTATTTAGACAGAGCTATCCATCCATTGTCGTATTTAAAGGCGATATCTATATCCATCATGTTCATATCAAACTTGTTTAATTTTGAAATCCTTCTTGCTTTTTCCTTATATAGAATAAGATAGAATATTAAATAATCTAAGTTACATTGAAACAAATTAAATCGGAGTCTAAGATGACGGGGCCAACAAACAAGAACATTGTCTTATGCAAATTCTAAACTAACAAGTAGCATTTGGCCAAAGAATATTTGCCGGACAACAACAACAACAATATTTATTTTTTTTAGCCAATAAATTACTAATAATGAACTATCCGACTAGAAATTCCCTTGGGATCGCCCAGAGTATACATCTGGACCTCATTGGGTCCC
>JAKCPI010026337.1:0-16289 GCA_023213315.1 Euborellia annulipes | reverse complement strand
AAGCCAACGACCGAGAATCATAATTGTTGTAATCAAATCCGTATAAATAAATCTATTGTTATTTCCTAATTGTTGCTTTTTTTAATTGATGTTTCCTGGAGAAGCCAGTTTTCTTGTTGCAATATATTAAATTTCAACTTTATTATTTTTGTCGCCACGGCTTGTGACGTCATGGCTTGTAGCGTCACGGCCTTTGACGTCACGGCTTGTAACGCGACATGCTGATAGAAGAGCGAAAAAATATGAGGCCATTAAATAAAAGTTTCACTTTAAAATAAAATAAAGTATTAAAAAATTAAATTTTATCTAAATAACAGAATGCCTGGATCCCCAATATGTATATTAATCAATAACGGTTATCGTCAAAAGTCGTATATGGCCTGAGTTGCCGAAAAGACTGTGTGAATGTGTGTGTGAGTGTGAATGAAAAAAGTGTGTGTTTTTTTAAGAAAAAAAAGAAATTCATGATTATTACACGAAAGACATTCAAATTATTTTCTTCATATTATGAATATATATTAATAGGGATTAATGATTTATACAGGTAAATTAAACACTTAAAAAAGATTATAATTGTAAATATGTTTATAGTAAGAACTGATATATAGATACAATAATTTTTAATGTTAACCAACATTAGGTATCAAATAAGTAAATTATAATAATAAATATATTTTCAGGCCTGAAGATGGTGGATGATTCACACCGAAACTGCTTGCTAGCGCAGTAGCCAAAAGTTCTGCAAATAAAGCGAATAATTTCTCCTATCTTTCCTATGAAGTACAAGAGTAAAGTGGTCTTCAGAAGATTTTCTTTAATTGGATACAGACAGACCATGTCGCGAAAACCATTTTTTGGATTCAGGGGACCTCAAAACGTGTACATCCATCAAAATCTCGACATCGAATTTTTGAATCCAATACTTTTTTCTCTCTCTTTATATTAACATATATAGAGGTAAGAGAAAGTAAAATAGATGCAATATATCTTCCATTTAAAGAAATTAATCTTAATTTCATCAATCCACTGAAAAAATATCCTAAAGTAGAATTTATACAGTATCAAACTACTGGGCCGATTTTCATGGAGATTCTTTCATATGCAAATGTATAAATCTTTTTTTTATTTGCATTTAGATCAATGTATTATTAATTTTAAGGTGCGCGTCACCAAAAACCGTTACAAGACGATTCAGTAGCTAGTTACACTAGGCGGCAAGAGATGGCGTTAGTTTTTCCCATAGGAATACAAGGGATTTATTACATTTCATTTGAAAGATTCCAGCTAATTAATTAAGGGTAAAAAAATTACGATTCGTAATTATTTTTTAACACAATGATTACTAATTTAATTATCTATAAGATATAGAGCGCCCCCGGGTGTGGCGTAGTAGGTAGCGTGCCTACCTCCTATACCAAACGTCGCGGGTTCGGACCCAGGCAGTCCGATGATTTTATTTAAGCCATTTGGATACCAGATGGCTTAAATAGAAATGCCTGAACCTACAATTAATATATTTCTTACAACGGTTATCGTCAAAGTCTTAAATGGCCTCAGTTGCCGAAAAGACTGTGTGAATGTGTGTGTGAATGAGAAAAAAGTGTGAATGTTATAAAAAAAAAAAAAAAAAGATATAGAGCGAATTTTTTAAAAATATCTTTTATTTAATGCGATTAATCTAAAAAAAAATTTATTTTTTCGAAAATCAAAAAAAAAGGCTTCTATAAGTTGTAGATATTTCAAATAGCTTTAATTTGAGGTCGAAAGCTTCAAAATTGTGGCCGCAATCACCCAAAATTAGCATAACACCCCGAGACGAGCACCTTAACTGCGACGGAAGGAGAAAAGACAACAATTGCGACGGCTAGGCATTTTGGTTGCCTAAGCTCAAGGCTCTCTCGAGCACGGCGCGGAATGAAATTAGAGATGCCGTCTGTCTCTTGATTAGTTTGAGATAAAAATCTAAACGCCCCTTTCCTTCCTCCTTAGGGTTTTTGTCTTTGTTGTTAGAGAAATTATTAAATTAATAGGAGAAACAAATAAATGTTGCTATATTTCAATTTAAATTAATATCTTTTGGCCATGATATTGAATTTCAATAAAGAGCATACGAGCTATGCAAAGTTTTCCCGATGGGCCTACCTAACTACCCCGGGTCGCCAATAGATGTACAATGAAATGGCCAACTGCACATCTGTTTTTAAACAGAGAAGTGTAAGTTGTAAATAAAATATTGGAAAAGTCAAAGAGAGAAATAATTTTTATTTTTTTATCTCTTTGAAAATATGTTTAGGCTTAGAGATTAGGGTCGATCAATAAAAGAATTTTGTTTTCGGTTCAATTGTGCTTTATTTGTAAATATTACAACGTTTCGGCCACTCATTCTGTGGCCTACTTCGAGCACAAGCCAGGTAAGATTATTATTATAGTCTTAAAAATGTAAAATACAAAACGATTGAGACATCAAGTCATTTAGTGTTTACCAGTTATATCATCATGTGAGTCAGCTATGCATAAAAGGGCATTAATTGCTTTAATTTTCAATAAATATTTAGCGGTGTTATTAGTTATTATAGATATTTATCTGACCAAATGAGGAAGTGAGGTTATGTTATTATGGGTGAGCGTAAATGTCAATTTGTTTTATAGTTGACCGCAAGAGTGCATTGTATCATTGATAATTTCATACAAGTCATGCAATTCGATCCTAATTTCACTTTCAAATATTTTAGTATTTAGTATTTAAATTAATTATATATATACTAAGCGCCTTCGGCGGGCTTCGCGCCTAGCCAGGTGCTTCGCCCCCCCCCCTGGACCCCCTCAAGCAGGCTCGGGTCCGCCTGCGGCAGACACTCGCCTTTTCTTCTTAATTATGAAAAGAAAATTATTATTATTATTCCATTCCAATTCAGTGCCTGCTTGAGGATTTGTTTACATTCAACGAATACACAAATGAAAAGAATACATAAATATTTCTCTATACATTTCCTACGGGAGAAATCGTAAATTTAAGAATTAATAACTCAAAAAGTTATAGGAATTTCGGAATAAAAATAATTTTCCTATAATCGCGAGAAGGTCCTCTTTATGCATATAAAATTTCATTTCAAAATTCCAACGGGAATTTGCCTAAATAGAGCGTGCGAGACAGACAGACAGACGGACATTAGCGAATTATATATATAGATTACAAATTCTTTCTTCTACAAAAAAAAAAATAATGTTTATTATTATTACAAACAAAATGCAATTAATTACCAAAAATAATAAATGAATGACTTTTGACTTGAGCAGTTTTTCACGTAATATAGATCTGGCAACATTGCATTTATCAGCTGTTTATTTTAAATCTTAAAAGCCTTCAATTTTATTTTATTTAATATATTACAATGATTAATGCAAATCAGTTTAAATACAATGGACGATTTGCGAGAAAAAATATCGTAAAATGTAACTGACAGCGAGAAAAGACAATTATGTTATGCGATGTTGCCAGACTGGTCTGAGTCTCATTTTTAAATATTAGCGACTGTCATTTTCGAGAATTTTTTACTTTCTTGTTAAAATATCTTTAAAAGATTTCGGCAGATACTTTTGATTTTATGTTTAACGTATTCCTCGGAAGTGAATTGATAAAATGTAAGTTTTTTGTTTTTGTATCTATTGCAGAGGCGGCTATATAATTCGATATGTGTGCGTTTCGTCGGCATTCCCCATAGACTACATGTTAAATTTCAATTTTTTTAATAATCAATTACACGATAACCCTACGTCAGATTTGCTTCAAAAATTTTATTTTATACGTATTTGATAGTGATTAATAACATATTAAAAAATTAGCTTTTAATCTAACAAAGTGCTTTAATGTTCGAACAACCTTAATGCCAAAATGTCTACCCAAGTATTTGACGGGTTTCTGAATGTATCCCTAAAATGTAGTTCCCTTATTATTATTATTGTTATAAATACTCTTATCATTTAAACTTGATAATAAATAACTTTATAATGATTATGAATTGAATACTATGCACTCTGTGGTTTCAGTGAGGATGTTTCTACCTGCCACATAATAAATGAAATACAATGGCTTTATTGCGGTCTAACTTCTCTCTCTCTCTGATTGTGTTATCTTCCGGGGGGGGGGGTGAAGGGGACCGCCATCTTGGCTCGATTTACAAGATATTATATGAAAACAATTAAAGAGAATAATTATTAAAGCAACTTTAATGAAATGAAAGGTGTGTCATCCGTTGGGTATCGATCCATGGAGTGACGTATTTATACAATTTTTGTTTTTTTTTCTTTTCATCTTAATAATGGAATGTACAGAAAAAAGAGCAGTGAAAAAAAAATTAATTATAATGGTTTCAAGAGTAATGATACGAGAATTTCTGATTTTTTTTTCTTATTAAAAAGTCCTCTCTTTCATCTATTGTTTTTTCAAACAAAGTTGATAAATTAAAAATCTTGAGAAAAACATTAGTACTCTATGAAACATTCTGGAACATGAAAGGAGTACGAGAGGGCTGCCTTCTTTCCCCGATAGCATTCAATATTTATGTATATCAACGATCAAGAGGAAAATTTGGAAAAAAGAAATGAGGGCGGAACCGTCATCGAAAAAAAAAATAAAATAAAAAAAAGATTTTAAAAAAAATGCTTTTATTTAAATTGAACTAAAAAGAGAGAAATAAGAAAGAAATAATTTAATTGTTCTTGTTAAAATTATTTAATATTTATGACTTAAAATAAAAGCGTGGGGCGCTTCGAAGTGATTCCGAGGCTCGCGCCCCACGCTTTTTATTTTAAGTCATAAATATTAAAAAATTTTAACAAGAACAATTAAATTATTTCTTTCTTATTTATCTCTTTTTAGTTCAATTTAAATAAAAGCATTTTTTTAAAAATCTTTTTTTTTTATTTTATTTTTATTTTTAAGCTTTTTAGTCTTTTAGTCTTATCAAAAATCATCAATATGATAAAGTACCACATTAGTTTGGCCTGTATTGATTTGGTTCAATTGAAAAATTATTCATTATCATAAAAAAATGACTCGTAAATATCAAAATTCAAAACTATAGTTAATAGGGCCTTATTCGCGAAGGGTTTCAAATAAAGTACCACATTAGTTTGGTCTATTTTGATCAAAACCACCATATAGTGGCGTCATCAAAAATGACTTTTAAGTATTACATTTCACACCTCTAGCCCATCGGGAAGTCTTTTGAAATTACATTAATTCGCGAAGGGTTTCAAATAAAGTACCACATTAGTTTGGTCTATTTTGATCAAAACCACCATATAGTGGCGTCATCAAAAATGACTCTTAAGTATTACATTTCACACCTCTAGCCCATCGGGAGGTCTTTTGAAATTACATTAATTCGCGAAGGGTTTCAAATAAAGTACCACATTAGTTTGGTCTATTTTGATCAAAACCACCATATAGTGGCGTCATCAAAAATGACTCTTAAGTATTACATTTCACACCTCTAGCCCATCGGGAAGTCTTTTGAAATTACATTAATTCGCGAAGGGTTTCAAATAAAGTACCACATTACATTGGTCTATTTTGATCAAAACCACCATATAGTGGCGTCATCAAAAATGACTCTTAAGTATTACATTTCACACCTCTAGCCCATCGGGAAGTCTTTTGAAATTACATTAATTCGCGAAGGGTTTCAAATAAAGTACCACATTAGTTTGGTCTATTTTGATCAAAACCACCATATAGTGGCGTCATCAAAAATGACTCTTAAGTATTACATTTCACACCTCTAGCCCATCGGGAAGTCTTTTGAAATTACATTAATTCACGAAGGGTTTCAAATAAAGTACCACATTAGTTTGGTCCATTTTGGTAAAACCAAACTCACAATTTGCGTCATCAAAAATGACTCTTAAATATCAAATTTCACACCTCTAGCTCATTGGGAAGTGTCCTTAACAAAGCCATAAAGTTGGTGACCTTGAAAGAGTAAGTTAAATAAAAGCATTTAATAATAAAAATACACAGGCATGGGAGACTCGGAAAAATTTAGTAAAAAATAATAAGTTAGAAATGAGCACAAACAAAAGTAAAATAAACATTTTTAAAAGAGAAAAAAATCCTCCAAGAAGAAAGAAATGGTAAAATATTTAAAATTTGAAAGAAATATAACGAGACAACTTGCTCCTCAATGGAAACATCAATAAAAACACCAAAATAAGAAATAGCAATCCAGGGAGAGTTTTGAGGAATAGCAACATTACTGGATGGATACTTTGAGGAAGGAGACAGTGAGTGCCTCATAAGAAAACTTTAATCATGAGATATAAGAGAGTTGCCCGGGAAATGCGTCAGCCTGGAGACAATTAAAAATTATTATTTTCAATAAAATTAATTAATAATTAGTATTTTAATAATAGAATTTAAATAATAAGTATTTTTCTACTAATTGGCCTTTTGGCATTATTAAATTAAATACAGTGTAAGTAATTATTGATAAATAAAAATTAAATTTACAAAATTGCACATTAATTAAAATTTAATATTCGTGGAGACTAAAAAAGTACACTAGTAAAGTACTTGTAATCGAGGTTTCCTGAAGATGAAACCTAGCGCAATTTGTTTTCTATCCCAGAAATAGCAAATATTTGAAATTTGAAAGAAATCTTTAAAAGGAATTTCCCGAAAATTAGAAAAAAAAACTAAAAAAGCACACCAGTAAAGTACTAGTTCCCGAATTTTCCCAAACATGAGAGCTAGCACAATTTCATTTTGGGACCACGAATAGTATATATATTTAAAATTTGAAAAAAAATCGTTAGAGCCGTTTTCGAGAACTGATATGCATATATATAAACAAACAAATAAACATACATTGCTCGTTTAATAGTATAAGATATAGACATATATAGGTAAGATAGGTAAGAGAAAGTAAAAATGAACTAATTCGATGTTTAAAGAGCAAGCATAACTTCATTAAAAGTTTAATAATAATAATAAAAGAAAAAGAAAAAAAAAAAATCTTAAGAAATATAATGAAGAGCCTTAAAGAAAGAGAAAGAAAAGGAATTTCAATTCCATCGCCTTCTTGATCTTCCTCTTGTGCTTGGAAATTTAATAATAAAAAAGGATTTAATTAAAATATATTTTGTTACTTTAATGGGATAGAATTTCTTAAATGAATTGTTCTCAGATTATTAAAAAAAAAAAGTTAAAAAAAAAAAATGAAGCATTTACACGCATTTTAGAGAATGATCCAGCCATCTTAGTCTATTGTTAACTCGCTTTATTGTTATAGATAAGCTTCAAAAAATGTAAACACAGATTAAAAAATAAAATGGTGGAAAAATACCATCATAATAAATGTAGACAATAATTTAAAAGAAAAAAAAAAAAGAAATTTTCAACTTATTTATGAAGAAAGAAAATTTTATTTTATTTATTCATTGCATTTTGTTTGTAATAATAAATAAACATTCTTTTTTTTTTGTCGAAGAAGGAATTTTAAATAAGGTTAAAATTACTTTCTTTTCTTTTATATTAATAACACAGAGAGAAAAATCTGGTGTGACTGGCGCACAGCACACAACTTTCTCTTACCTTCGGTAATCGAAAGTTGTGTACTGTGCTTGTCACACCAGATTTTTGTGTCGACATGTATTTAGTTTCCGACAGTAGGGTACAATTGAATTCAAGATGTAAAATTTATAAGTATGGGAAAATATTTATATTTTGATACCATGGCAACCATTTCTCCTATCTTTTCTATGGAGTACAAGAGTAAAGTGGTCTTCAGAAGATTTCAATCACAAAATGAGAATATACATTTTATAGAGAATCTAAAAAATAATTGATTTTTGAATTTTAAAAAAAATCGTTGGAGCAAATTTTGAGAAAATCGAAAAAAACTGAAAAAGTGAATCAGTAAAGTACTAGTACTTTTTGGTCGATTTTGGTCAAAAGCTTCGTGTCACGTCCCATGGGGGTGCCTAACTTAAATATAAAATTTCAACCTCCTAGCTCTTTTCGTTGTTGAGATATTTTGTTCACAGACACACACACACCCACACAGACAGACAGACAGACCATGTCGCGAAAACCACATTTTTGGATTCAGGGGACCTCAAAACGTGTATATCCATCAAAATCTCGACATCGAATTTTTGACATGAATCCAATACTTTCTCTCTATATATATATTACATATATACATAGGTAAGAGAATGTAATAAATAAAACTTTTTAAAAATTTAATAGAAACAAAAATCGTTAGGTGTAAATAAAAAATTTCAGAATAATCTAAGAGGCGTTGCTTAGTCAGTCCCGGGACTCATTTATTGATCGACGTGCTGTACAATTTGGATAATAAGAATTTCTAAAATGGATATAGTCGTAGGAGACAAGGGAAAATTATTAATCGTTGACGTTTCGGTCGCAAATCACGACCTTCATCAGGACGATTAAATGTTAAAATACAGGTTTTTGAGTATTATTTTTATCATTTTATCGTTGAATGTAAGAAGCCCCAAGCAAGCAGGTCCCTCACTGTAGTACATGCCCTGTTATATGATTCGTTAAATTATTGTCTATATTGACAATGGCAATCAAAACTCTCTACAACTTGTATTTTAACAATTAATCGTCCTGATGAAGGTCGTGATTAGCGACCAAAACGTCGATGAATAGTTAATTAAATAATTTTTTTTTTTTTTTTAATATTGTAGTTGTGGCTGTTGAGTTGAAAGCAGAGACTGATAGCCAAATTTTTTCTTCAAATATTTCGGTCTCGATAGAGGCCATCTTCAGGAGCTCAATAAGTGCCCTGAAGATGGCCTCCATCGAGACCGAAAGGTCGGGCCAATGAAATATTAAAATATATTTCTAAAGAAAAAATTCTTTTTTCTAACTTTCATTCCTGATGAAATTTATTTGTTTTTTTTTTTTTAATAAAAACCACTGGTCAAAATTGGATTAAATCCAGGACGGTTAAAACCGGTTTTAACCTGTGATTTTAATCACCCTAATTATAATCAAACTACCCTGCGATTTGAGCCTTGATTGAAAAAATTCCATCTTTTTTTGAACAAAGCTCTTCTTAATTACAACAATTAAAGTTTTTCCCTGAAATCCTTAAGACTAAACATTAGAGCTAGAGCTATATTTGAAGGAAATTTACTTTTAATTTCGTGTTGCTGTTGTTTGTGCAAAAAGTGGAAGAAAGTTATTGCCTATCTATACAACTATACAGTTTCGATCAACAATAAGACCATCATCGGGCCTGCGAAAACATACAAAATTTCCATCAATCAATCTTATCTAGTAAATTTCATGAGTGATTCGATTAATTAAGAAAAAAATAAAAATCAATTATAAGAAATTATTACAAAGCAAAGATATTACTGATTCAATCTTCTATTTATATAATTCGCCAATATCCGTCTGTCACGCTCTATTTGACCAACTTGCAAAGACGAAATTTTTTATGCTTAAAGAGGACTTTCTAGGGATTACAGGAAAATTATTTTCATCCGGAAATTCTTATAAATTTTTGAGTTATTAAATTCCAAAAATTACGATTTCTCCCATAGGAAATATTTATGTATTCTTTTCATTTGTGTATTCCATGAATGTAAACAAATCCTCAAGCAGGCGGTGGAATAGTAATGATAATTTTTTTTTTTTTCATAATTAAAAAAAGGCGAGAGTCCGCCGCAGGTGGGCCCGAGCCAGTTGGAGGAGGGTTAAGGGGGTGAAGACCCCCGGCTTGTTTTATAATAATTTGTATAAACATTGAATATTCTAGAAAAATTGTTAAAATAATTGTGACGAGAATTAAATCCGCAGTGTGTCCTGATGATGGTCATATTGTTGACCGAAACTGTATAATTGAAATTCAGTAGTATTTCGAATAAAAATATCCGATAATAATTTTCTTTTTTTTTTCCACTTGCACGAACAACTGCAACACATAAATTCCTGAATTTCCTTCAAATATTACATTTTCTGTTTAAAAACAGATGTGCAGTTGGCCATTTCATATATTGGCGACCCGGGGTAGTTAGGTAGGCCCATCGGGAAAACTTTGCATAGCTTGTATGCTCTTTATTGAAATTCAATATCAGATTTTCCCTCTTAAGGGGGAACGGGAGCGAAGGTGTTACGCATGTTTTTCCCGATAAGAGGGCGTAGCGTGTCATAAAAAGTATGCCCAAAAAATCAAGTAATTCAAAAATTTGCCAAGAGATGTCAGAATGGTAGCTAATAATATTTAATGCATTTGGTTGATTTTCATTGATCTTTTAACAATAAATACTTATATATTATGTATCTATACTATTATATAAAAGACAATCTCTGTCTGTCTGTCTGTCTGTCTGTCTGTCTGTTTGTAACGCATAGACTCCGAAACTACTGGACCGATTTTCATGGAGTTTTTTTTAATGGGTAGGGAATTTTCCGGGGGTGGTTTTAGGCTATCATTATATCGAATTAGGGTAGGGAACCCCCCTTTTTGGGGGGTTATCAAATACCCCATAGCAAAGCATTGGAAAACAGGATCTAACTCGCTTTACGGAAAATATATTTATCAAATCTTTAAAATGAAAAATAAAAACTCTTCCTCCCCCTAACAATTCGACATTTGAAAAGATTTTTCCGCTCTGCGCCCCCACCCCCCTCCCCCTATAATTATTATTTTTTTTATTTTTCATTCGATTTTAATAAAATTTAAAATGTGGCTTTCTTAGGGTGTAAATAATTGAAAAATGGTATTTTAGACCTCAGAAAGTCCAATCACCCCCCCTGCCCCCCCCTAAAATTTAATTTTCATTCGATTTTAATAAAATTTAAAATGTGGCTTTCTTAGGGTGTAAATAATTGAAAAATGGTATTTTAGACCTCAGAAAGTCCAATCACCCCCCTGCCCCCCTAAAATTTAATTTTCATTCGATTTTAATAAAATTTAAAATGACGCTTTCTTAGGGTGTAAATAATTGAAAAATATATTAATCAAATATTTAAAATAAAAAATAAAAACTCTTCCTCATAATTAATTAAAATACATTTATCTGGACAACTCTTAGTCATATCCCGAGACGCCGCCCGCCAGGGCTAGCGGGGTAGGGTTGCCGAAGGCAACCCTACCGCAGCTAGTATTTTATAAAAGCATAAAAATATATAAATATAGGCTGATAGGGGATCGGCTGTTAGACTAGCCTGCCATCTATTGCAAGAATGCTGAACTAATTTGACAGTTGATTTTTAAATAAATCATCTAAGCTTATTTTAAAAATTTCTTAATTAATATGTGATTAATAATAACAATAAATTCATTTTTAAATTTAAAAAAAATTAAAGATTATTGGGGCAGATTGTTTTTTTGTATTTGCTTGATAACAAAAAAATTAATTTCCTTAATTTTTTAATAAGTCATTAAAAAAATTATAGCTCGATGTCCCAATAATCTCTTATGAATTTAATCCATTAAAAAAAAAACCGCATTGAAAAATTCCTTATAATAGTCTAGTTTTTTTTTTAAGTACGTTTAAACGTCGCTCTTGAACCCCCTTAAATTGAAATATAGCTACATTTATTTGTTTCTCCTATTAATTTAATAATTTCTCTTACAACAAAGACAAAAACCCTAAAGAGGGTAGAAAGGGGCGTTTAAATTTTTTATCTCAAACAACTTTTCTAATCAAGAGGCGGCGGCATCTTTAATTTCATTCCGCGCCGTGCTCGAGAGAGCCTTGAGCTTAGGCAACCAAAATTCTTAGCAGTCCCAAGTGTTGTCTTTTCTCCTTACGTTGCTGTTAAAAAAAGTTTATTATTTATTTATTTTAAAAATATCGGTTAAGCTGAGATCTAATGTAAATTTGCTAAGTTAAAAATCATAATAATAATAATCTATATATATAATTCACTAATGTCCGTCTGTCTGTCTGTCTTTTTGTTGTCTGTCACGCTCTATTTAGGCAACTTCCCGTTGGAATTTTGAAATGAAATTTTTTTTTTGCATAAAGAGGACCTTCTCGGGATTACAGGAAAATTAATTTCATCCCGAAATTCCCATAACTTTTTGAGTTATTAATTTTTAAAGTTACGATTTCTCCCATAGGAAATGTATAGAGAAATATTTATGTATTCTTTTCATTTGTGTATTCCATGAATGTAAATTAATCATCAAGCAGGCATTGAATTGGAATAGGTAGTAATTCTTTTCTTTTCATTAGTAAGAAGCAAAGGCGAGGGTCCGCCGCAGGCGGCCTGAGCCAGCTGGCGGGGGTCCAGGGGGGCGAAGCCCCCCTGTCTAAATGCAAAGGTGGGCGCCTCGGGTTCTCATAATTAAGAAAAGGCGAGGGTCCGCCGCAGGCGGGCCCGAGCCAGATGGCGGGGGTCCAGGGGCGAAGCCCCCTGTCTAGATGCAAGGTGGGCGCCTTGGGTTCTCATAATTAAGAAAAGGCGAGGGCCCCGGCGGGCCCGAGCCAGATGGCGGGGGTCCAGGGGGCGAAGCCCCCGGCTCGGTCGCGAAGCCCGCCGAAGGCGGGCGACGCGGCTAGTCTATATATAATAATAGCGGTGTGTCCGTCTGTCACGCTCTGTTTAACCAACTTCTCGTTGGAATTTTGAAACGAAATTTTGCACTCTTATAGAGGACGTTATGGAGAGTCCAGTAAAAATGCTCAGGTCCCGAAATTCCAATAACTTTTTGAGTTATTAATTCCTAAAGTTACAATTTCTCCCATAGGAAACGTATAAAGAAATATTTATGTATTCTTTGCATTTATGTATGTAAACAAATCTTCAAGCAGGCACTGGATAGGAATAGTAATAATAATAATAATTTTCTTTTAGCCGGGGGGCCTGGCACCGGGAGAAGAGCAACAGTCACCACAATCGTTGCGGTTAAGTGATGCCAAGCACGGCGAAACCTCGGGATTGGTGACCCCGGGCAATCAGCGTGTGGAACGTCCCCCGGTAGCCAACAATACTATGTATTTTCAATAAAAAATAAATAAATGTATCACCTCTAAATGGACTCTGTAGCCGAAAAGGGTTAAAAAATTTAATAATGCAGAAAAGGCGAGGATTCCTAAATATTTAAACACATGGATATTTTAATGCCAAGATGATTATCTCAAACTGTAGAAAGGCTTATTTCAAAAAATAAATTTAAATAGTACAGTAGATTTTGATTAAAAAAAAAAAAAAAAAAAAGGAAAGAGATGCTTTAATCTCTTTTCGGAAATGCAAAAGAGAGATAGAGAGAGAGATAGAGAGAGAGCGATATTGATTCCGGGGCGGAGTCACTCACTCCCTCGATCCATCCATCCGGTTGGATTTACGAAGAAGCAGAAAATCCACCACCCACGGGGGCCTTTATTAATTGTTTACCAGTTGTATAATAAATAGATGATGATATCCCTTTCTTGTGAATAAAAATCTCTATATCTGTTTGTTTGTATTAATACAACTTGCTGTAATCTTCGAAATGAAATTTTGCATTCAGAAAATACTCGGGTCTGCAAATCCCCAAATGGGGAAGCTCGAAAATTCTGAAAATGAATTTTACTCATTGGAAAGCATTGGGTTCTAATCTCACTTTATAAACAATTTAAAGCCAATTAATTGCTAACAATTAAATCTCTCGAATGATAAATAATAAAAATAGCTATATAATTAATTTTTTTTAACTTTGCCCATCAACCAACCGTAGGTTGGACAGATAAAGTTAATGTAATAGTAAAAAAAATAGAAATTTTTCTGAAGCTGCCAAAATGCGTTTCGAGGTCCCCTGAATCCATTTAAGTACTTTTTGGTCTGTGTGTGTGTCTGTGGTAATTTTTTCGTCAACGAAATCTCAAAAACTATTCATTCAATTGTTTTGAAATTTTGTACCCATAAACTAGGGGTAGAGGCCAAAACTGAAAAGCTTTTGGTAAACATCGGACCATTAGGGGGCTCTAGGGGGGGACAAATATCCTTTACTTGAGTAGTGGGTGGGCAAAGTTGTGCGCTCGGCTTAGCCCGACCCCTTATTTTTTTCATAGGGAAGGGGGAAGAGACCAGTCCCGAAAGGGACTGATTCTTGGGGAGTAGAGAGGTGAAGGGCCTCCCACTCCCAAAATTGGAACCGGGTTGCTGGTTCTTGAGCTAGATACCGGTTATTGGGTTTGGTGCGTTTCCGCGTGCACGATGCACCAGGGATAACTAGACAGAGAATGTTTTTTTTTTGTAGGCTATTTAGGGTTTTTATGTCGTAATTTAAGGCTTTTTCCTCAAATAAAAAAAAATTTCATAGGGAATACGGATTAGTTCACTAGCTAGAAATGAACGCAGGAGGAGGAGTTAGAGATAGAAAATAATGCAACTTCACGGGGTGCCAGTAGATGGCTAGGGCCAGAGTTCGGTTGGGCTGTGTGTGTCTACGTGCACGAAAGCACCTCGGGTAAAAAAAATGGGCATCCATATAGGAATCTATATATACCCTCTATATATATATATATATATATATAATTCACTAATGTCCGTCTGTCTGTCTGTCTGTCTGTCACGCTCTATTTAGGCAACTTCCCGTTGAAATTTTAAAATGAAATTTTATATGCATAAGGAGGACTTTCTCGGGATTACAGGAAAGTTATTTTCATCCCGAAATTCCTATAACTTTTTGAGTTATTAATTCTTAAAGTTACCGATTTCTCCCATAGGAAATGTATAGAGAAATATCTATGTATTCTTTTCATTTGAGTATTCCATGAATGTAAACAAATCCTCAAGCAGGCACTGAATTGGAATGGAATAATAATAATTTTCTTTTCGCCCCCGAGTTTGGCGTAGTAGGTAGCGTGCCTACCTCCTATACCAAACGTCGCGGGTCCGATGATTTTATTTAAGCCATTTGGTTACCAGAAGGCTTAAATAGAAATGCCTGAACCCACAATAGATTAATATATATTACAACGGTTATCTTCAAAGTCTTAAATGGCCTAAGTTGCCGAAAAGACTGTGTGAATGGGAGTGTAAATGAGAAAAAAGTGGGAATGTTTTTAAGCCCTCGGGCTTGGTGTAGTTGGTAGCGCGCCTGCCTTCTATACCAAGGGTCGCGGGTTCGGCTATCTAAAGAAAGCTCGACTCTCGTATGGTCATTTCTAAATAATTCTTTTTTTTTTTGTTAGTGTATTTCTTCTTTTAATTTTGCGAATCCACTCGCACACTAAACAAGTTCTAACACATTGAGAAAATGGAATCAATTTTCATTAAAAAAAAAAAAAAAAAAATTGGAATATTTAAAATGTGAGAAGAAAAAGGAGATTGGAAATTTTAGTCCCAAATAAATATTGAACACCCCCACCACCTCCCTCTGCGCCTACCTTCAATTTTCATCATCATCAAAGAAAGATTTTTTTTTTTTTTTTTTTTTTTTGATTAATGATTGAAATTAATTTTTTTTTTTTTTTTTTTCTAATGCCATGTTGATTTATTGATTTGAAAAAAGGTGTGTACTGTGGCAGGGGGTGTAGAAATCCGATGTGACTGGTCGCACAGCACACAACTTTCTATTACCTTTCAGTAATCGAAATACTTGTCACACCAGATTTTTTGTGTCGACATGTATTTAGTTTCCGACAGTTTTTTTTAACCCTTTTCGGCTACAGAGGCCATTAGGGGGTAATTATTTTATTTAAATAATAATATATATATATTAGTATTGGGGGGGGGGTTCCACACGCTGATTGCTCTGGGTCACCAATCCCGCGCTTGGCACTGCTTAACTGTAACAATTGAGGTGACTATTGCTCTTCTCAGTTGACAGGCCCCCTAGCTAAGATGTAAAAATCTGGTGTGACTGGTCGCACAGCACACAACTTCAGTAATCGAAAGTTGTGTTCTGTGCTTCTCACACCAGATTTTTTTTGTCGATATATGTTTAGTTTCCGCCGATATATTAAAATTCAAGATGTAAAATTTTTTTTTTTTAACATTCACACTTTTTTTCTCATTCACACTCACACTCAAACACACATTCACACAGTCTTTTCGGCAACTCAGGCCATTTAAGACTTTGACGATAACCGTTGTAATTAATATATCAATTTGGTGTTCAGGCATTTCTATTTAAGCCATCTGGTATCCAAATGGCTTAAATAAAATCATCGGACTGCTCTGGGTCCGAACCCGCGACGTTTGGTATAGGAGTAGTAGGCACGCTACCTAGTATGCCAGACTCCGGGGGCGATGTAAAATTTATAAACGGGGAAAAATATTTATAATTTGTTACCGTGGAAACCATTGTTCC
>JAKCPI010026336.1:0-23227 GCA_023213315.1 Euborellia annulipes | reverse complement strand
AATATTGCATATACGTATTATTAATAAATCACTATCTAAAAAGCTCTTAAATAAGCATTCCTCGTATAAATTCTATTTAACCCTTTAATAAATGTATCTTAAATGATATATTTACTTATATGTAGGAAGTCAAAATCTAGCGCAGGCTGTGATGTAAAGGAAGAGTCTCTTAACAAGGGTCTCTGTGCCAAGCGCCTGACCAAATGAGACAAGAGATAGTGTCATCTGAAAGAGAGAAAGAAAGAAAATTAGAAAAAAAAATTATCACAAATTATATACAATAATTTTACCAGTTTAATAAATAATTTAGGATATCATTTTGCGATTTTTTGGTATTTGAAGACAAATAGTTTTTGAAAACGGGTTAAGTATATTTTTTTTTTAGCCCTTTTGGAATCTCAAATCATATAGTCTTTAAACGATACTTATATAATTAGGAAATTAATGATTCGGCTCCCGTGCCCAGTTGAATTGGCTGCTAATCAATTGAAATAAATAGTGAAAAGATCTAAATGGCCTTAGATGCCGAAAACGAATAAAAATAAAATGATTCAAGCAATTCTTTGTAAAAGTAAATAAATAAATAAGAAGTAGGGCCTATGATGTCCTCTTTAGTTATTTATTAGTTTACTTCCAAGACAATTGCCAAATGATTAGCTTATGGACACTGCACATTTTTTTTAAATTTTATTTAAGGTCGTTTTCGGCATCGAAGGCCATTTAGACGGTCTCTATTTATTTCAATTGAATTGGTAGCCAATCCAATTGAAATAAATTTTTGTAGCATGAGGCGGGATGCGAACCCTTGACCCCCAGCACAAGAGGCAGAAACTCTACCATTGAGCTATGGCCCAAGGGTTACCCTGCACATTCAACATTCTTCTTTCTTTCAAAACAAATTGAAAATGGCTCAATAAATTTTGCTGACACGTCTTATTGAAAGGAGTTAATTTATTTAAAATAAGAGTCTTCCTTCCTATCTGCTTTCCTGCATCTTATCTGATTAATTATTTGTAAATGATTTAAATAAATATTCAACGGACCCACATCCCTTGGCTTTGTAAGATCAAAATTGACATTGACACAATTTATAACCTTTCGCCTACGGTGGAAGGGGGCAAGTTAGGTAAAGTAAGTTACCACATTGGCTATCCGTATTTCGAAGCCGCATCCTTTAATTTTAATAATTTCTAAAATTTCTTTCTTTTTTAATAACATAGTCATTTCAAACCTTTGTTATGAGAAAGAAATCTTAAGCATTGCAGCTAATTTTTCGAAAACTCATAATGGATCCAAAAGTTAGAAAATTTTATTAGAAAAATATCTTAACGTCGTTCCTTTCCTTAAATAATAGGGGCTGGGATGTCGGAGAAAAATATGTCGATACTGGTGTCGACTAGGCGAACATTTTTTACCTCTTTTTTTAGCGAACATTATTTTTTTTTTTTTACTGTTTTTGATTGTGAAATCGTTCGATGTTTTTTTAATCAGTGAATAATCACTTTTTTCGACCTTTTTGCCAATGGTGAAAATCATTCGATCTTCAAACAATTTTTTCCTGCTCTCTAAAAAAAGTTGGGCAATAATTTTTGTAGCTTCTATAAAAGATACTTTCAAAAGCATGTTTTTTTCTTTGAACGCGTGCGAACCCGATCAGAGACGTCATTTGAAAGAACGGAATAGGGCCAGGGATGTATATAAAATAATAATTAAATATAAAAATAAAATTAGGAAAAATAAAAATAAATGAAAATGTCGACACCGTCACCCCGCCTCTGAAAAACGCCAATAGATTGATTAACAGTTACTTAGAGATTTATTAGGCTTCATCAATTATTAAATTTTTCGCGATGGTGAATAAATTTAATTCAAAGTTTAAAAAAAAAATTTTAAATTCCAAGAAAAAAAAAATTCAATCAAAAATTAATTAAGAGCTATTGATAATTTTATTGATAATAGGTTTAGGTAGTATTGAAGTTACTGTCAAAGCAGAACGAGAAGAAGGGCTGATGTCGTTTTCAAGTAGAGTGCAAACATGAGCTTAAGTGATTAATAACTTGGCCAATATTAGGCATGGGCTTGAGAACACTAGCGCCTTCCCCCTTATGACCCTCTGACGTCAGAGCCCTTGCTGACCCATAAACACTCAATCGGGAGCGGAGTAAACTCAAGGGACAGGAAAAAATCAAAATATTCACTTACACAGGGCTGTATTACTTATAGTTATAAATTATTATTTAAATATTTATCACAGCATTGAATTATTTTTAAAAATATTTGATCTATTTTTGCATGAATTTAGAAATTGTTTATTTTCATTCCAACCACATATTCTGAATGAAAACGGATATGATCATCATCATCATCATGCTACGATTTAACAATTGCTCGCCAAAGGCGAGTAAGGGGGTCCAGGAGCAAGGGCGGTCCTAGCCTTACATTTTGGGGGGGGTCACTGTTTTTTTTTTTTTTTTTATAGTATAAATAAATGGGCCTGGACCCCAATACATATAGATTAATCAAATATGAGTATCGTTTAAATCTTAAATGGCCTAAGTTGCCGAAAAGATTGTGTGAATGGGAGAGTGAGTGGGAAAAAAGTGTCTGTTAAAAAAAGAAAGATTTTGGGGGGGGGGGTCACGACTCCCTTGACCCCCCCTCTGGGACCGCCCTTGTCCAGGAGGCGTAATAAAAAACATTAAAAATTAAAAATTTATAATTTTTAAACTTTCATTCTTGAAATAAAGAAAATTTAATTTTTTTGAGAAATAAAATATTAATAGAGCCTATCATCATAATTAATTTGTCCTATGCCTTATCCCTTTACCGGGTCGACTGAAATAATTTTCAAGAAAGACGGAGAGAAGAAAGTAGCTGGCCCGACGCATGGCCTGTCACTTGAGAAAGAGGGGGGATCGGGCTAGCATAGAAGTTCTGAACCCCTGGGAGCAAATAAAATACTTGTATTATATTCTATTGAATAATATTTCTAATAAAAATCTGGCGTGACTGGCGCACAGCACACAACTTTCTCTTACCTTCGGTAATCGAAAGTTGTGTACTGTGCTTGTCACACCAGATTTTTTGTGTCGACATATATTTAGTTCCCGACAGTACGGAACATATGATGAATTCAGATGTAAAATTTATAAGTATGGGAAAATATTTATATTTTGTTACCATGGCAACCATTTCTCCTATCTTTTCTATGGAGTACAAGAGTAAAGTGGTCTTCAGAAGATTTCAATCGCAAAATGAGAATATACATTTTAAAGAGCATCTAAAAAATAATTGATTTTTGAATTTTAAAAAAAATCGTTGGAGCAAATTTTGAGAAAATCGAAAAAAACTGAAAAAGTACATCAGTAAAGTACTAGTACTCTTTGGCCGATTTTGATTAAAAGCTTATTTTTCCGGTCCCGGGGGTGTTTAACTTAAATATAAAATTTCAACCTCGTAGCTCAATTCCTTCATCCTTAAAATTGAACACACACACACACACACACACACACCCCCCCCCCCAGACAGACCATGTCGCGAAAACCACTTTTTTGGATTCAGGGGACCTCAAAACGTGAAGATCCATCAAAATCTCGACATCGAATTTTTGACATGAATCCAATACTTTCTCTCTATATATATATTACATATATACATAGGTAAGAGAAAGTAATATTTAGGACGATAAGGAGAAAAAAAAACACCGTCCTTTTTCTCTTTTTTATAGGATCCTTTCTCTTTTTAAAGGATCCTTTTTCTCTCTCACCACTTCAATTTATTTGCAAATATTTCGGCTCCTATACAGGGGCTATCTTCAGTGCATATATGAATTTTTTGAGAAAGTTTGTCAAGTTAAGAAAATAGTTGAGAAAAATTGTCTGGACGTTCAATGGCAGTATCAGGGCGGGGAAAAATTTTGGTTCCGCAAAAAGAGAGAAAGAGGGAATTTTGCTAAAAAAAAGGTAAAATATTTTTCATGGGAGGGAAAATTTTGGTTCCGCAAAAACAAAATTGAGTTCAGGATGGATGATGGATGGATTTTATGAGGTATTGCTCTTCCTCAGCCACCCGGCCCACAACCAGTGGCGTATTCAGGGGGGGGGCCCAGGGCGGCCGGGCCCCCCCCCCCCAAAACCTTCTCCAAAACAAAAAAATACCTATTGTTTTCCCTAATGATTTTTTTTTTTTTAAATAATTATTTTATTAACTCTCATAAATTCTAAAATCTAACAAAAAACTTATAAATAATTGAAAAATTCTCTAATATTTACGAATTTTGTATTAAAATTATTTTTTATTTCAAGAAAAAAAAATTTTTTTTAATTTGTTTTTTTGTTTATAATTATTATATTATCTAAAAAAAAATTTATCCACTTTAAGTTTCTTGGAAAGGGGGGGGGGGGGGGGGTTCATAAAACTTTTGGGCCCCCCCCAAGCAGAAATCCTGGCTACGCTACTGCCCACAACCTTTTTCAGATCCCGGGTTACCCAGTCGGAGGTGCAGCTCCTTCTTCTTGGGCCCTTTGTGTCTGTGGGGTGGGATTTTTCCCCACTTTCCTACCCTATGAGGAGACTTCGGCAATGTTTGAATTATTTGCGGCAAACTGGATTCGAACCCGAGTCGTGTTGGGACTTCGGACTCCGTAATCCGCAGCTTAGCCACTTGCCTCCCCCGAAAAATTTCTATATACGCCCCTGGTCAGTATATATTGATATATAATACAGTATATCAATATATACAGGTATTACCATGGTCAATGCTCTGCCGAATTAAAATCAATTATCCCACCCAATGCAACATATTCACGGAACACAAGAGAGGCATCTTCCCAGCATCCCTATGCTGTTCAGATCACGACTAACAGAACAAAACAATTTCATTCTTCCTTTGTCCCCATGACCTCCCGTGATTGGAACAAGCTCCCTGCGTCTATCTTCCCCAAAACCTACAATCTTCAGACTTTCAAGTCTAACCTCAACAGGCATCTTCTCAGTTCCCGCAGTTGAGTTTCCCCTTTATGCTTCTCCTTTTGTTTTTATTTTCTTCCTGGCTGCATGTGACTATTGGTCATTATAGGTCTTCGGACCTTATGCACCCATTCCAAAAAAAAAAAAAAAAAAAAAAAAAAATATACTGGTCCAGACACGAAGCCCATGCGCTCAATTTTTCTCAAATATTTTATAAACTTGACAATCTCTCTCAAAAAATGCATATATGCACCGAAGATGGGCCCTTTATAGGAGCCGAAATATTTGCAAATAAATTGAAGTGGTGAGAGAGAAAAAGGAAGTTATTTTTTTCCCCTTATCGTCCTAATCTACGATTCCCAGCTATACACATCTAATAATATTTGTAGAAGACAAATAAATACAAAATCTTTCTTGTAATATTATTTCTAATTGCGAATTTTATTAATCACTTCTAAATAGAATTCATTTCAAATGAGTTGGCCTGAAAGCTAATCCGTACCGATTGAGGATTAAGTCCTTTGGGATTGCTTGGCACGTGGCACGTGGCACTCGTGTGCCAAATTAAAGGAACGCACGTGTCCGGCACGAATCGCTCACCTGCGCCCAATTCTGATTGCTTTCCGTTTATGAATCATTTCAATAAAGAAGACTAGTAAATTATAATATCGTGAAGGAGGAATGGAAAAATATATAACTGAAGACTTCTGGCTCTGAGGTAAAGCGTAAGCGTAGCCAATAATGTTTTTGTCAAATTTTATGCTTATTAAACAATTTTTAGCCCTCGGGACTTGGTGTAGGGGTTAGCGTGGTAACCTCGAATACCAAAAGTCGCGGGTTCGGACCCCAGGCAGTCCGAAGATTTTATTTAAGCCATTTGGATATCAAATTAGGCACTTTTTCTGATATTTTTGTGCTTTTTTGTAGGTCTTTAGTTATATCCTTTGTGCAAGAAAGAAACTACGAGATTCGATTATTCATAAAAAAATTCAAATTTTCAATTTATATGAAAAATATTTTTTTTTAAATAAATTTAATAATTTTAATAATTTTTTAATAATTAAATTAGCAAACAAAAAAAAAAGGTTGAGGAAGTTATGAGATAGAAAATTTGATATAGATTTTGTTAAATTCCAAAATGGCAATGCATAAACTATAATCAATTTAAATTGAACAAAAACATGTTTTGAAACAAGAGATAAAATGTATAGTTGAAATGAAATCTATTAAATATTAGCATAGGGAATATTCGCTCATCTGGCTTTTATTTGCGCGGTTCACTTTTCGCGGGGCGGATGACATAAAAGGCTGTCCCTACTCTTTCTCTCTCTCTCTCTTTTCTCTCTCCACCAGCAAAAACATGCATGTTATCTAAATGAATGATTTAAGCGACACAAATCATGCATTGGAGAGGCCAAATGGGGCTGAGCCCCTCCGATGGACGTCCATTCTGACGGCTAAATAAATAGACATCAGCCAGACAGGGCGTGAATTTTTTCCAACGTTAAATTATTTTCAATTGGAAATTTTAATTAATTGGCTCGTTTTACGCTTGCCAAATTTACAAAGCCTAAAAAATCTTTTAAAGAGCGTCATATGGTCGTAAATGATTGCATCAATGATCAGCGACAAAAAAAAAATAAAAGGCCGGCTCTTCTATGTTTGAAACTAAAATTATTTATACAAAATTAAATCCTATACTCGCGAGGATAGACGAGAGTCGATGAAAAAGAGAAAAACAAGTGAGAAATACGAATCTAAGTCATTGAGAAGGCTTTCATTTGACAAGAGGCTTGTCAAACGCCCTGGAAACGCCCTTAGAGGTCCTTGAGATGGAGAGCTGCGTCTGTGCAAATGATGACGTGATCAAAGCCCTCCTGGCTGCTTAAAAAAAAGATACAAATATACGAGAAAGAGAAATAAAGTCGTATATATGTATAGTAAGATGTCTAACAATTCTGATATATCTATCAAATTACTAATTTCATTAGAAAAAAAAACAACAATAAAGGTAGTTGCAGCCCTGGCATCATTGAGATTTTGTATGAGTAGTAAACTGAGTCCTTAATTTTCGCGAGAAGAGTTCGGATTTGCTACTTTTTATTTCAACTACTAGAAGAATTATCCTGAAGGATCAGAGAATCGAAACCATGTCTCTGTGAAACGACTAAGCGAAATAGAAACTCTAATTTTATCAAACTTTGATGAACACAATATTCAATAAATAAATTTATTTGTACATTTTTTGTTCCTTCTTGATTATCGAAAAAAATCAATATTTCACAAATTGCTGCTTGTAAACGAAATAACTTAAAATATTGCCCCAATAGCCGTAGTCAAGAGAGGAAAGGGATATGGGGGACAAAGTTCACCCCCTAAGAAATCCCGAAAAATTATAAATAAAGAGATTCCATGTTGTATAGATAGATATTTATTTTGCTCTGAGGATGGAGCAGTGTTAAACGGAATCGGCCTTTAAATGTCAACATTGGTAGAGAGTAACATGGTGTTAAAATTTTAAATAATATTAGTAATTTTAAAGAATATATTTTAAGAAAATTAGAATCTCAAACCAGGAAAATTTTCTCTTGATCAAAACACAGATTTCATGTTGAACAAAAGATCCTCCCTCTCCAGCACCCTCCCACCGGTGGGGGGAACATCCGAAACGGCCCTGTCCTTATCCACCGAGAAAAAAAACATTTAGGAGAAAAAAGTAAAAATTGGTCGCTCTATCTTAGTTTCTGATATTCTAAAATGCCATTTGAGGAGAGGGGAGGGGAGAGGGAGGAGGCATTTGCCCCCCCCCCCCCATGGGTTTATATTATTCTAAATAAAATATTTCAAAATATATCTACGAGTTTATAAACTGTACAAAATTAAACAATTAAATTAAATATCTTTTGGTCAAATTTGAATACCTATTTGTAAGTAAATTTTAAGAAAAAAGTGTGCCCCCCCCCCAAGAAAAAAGTTGAAATGACGACACACGGCAATTTTCATTAAGTAAAATAATGCTGAGTGTTGTGCGGGTAGTCATACCGATTTTTTTGACTTTGAAACCCTTTTCACTAATTAAGATCCATAAATAGTTTTAAAATTTTATATAATTATAGAGATTCATTTAAAATCAATAATTGCAGTAGAACCTCGCTTAGCGAGCACCTATCATAACGAGTAATTCGCATAAGTAAAGTAAAAATAAGTAAAAAAGAATGACTTGCTTAACGAGCGACGTTTCGCATAACTAGTGAGGGGAAGTCCCGGATTGTGCGCATGTTACATCAGTCTGTGTCATGGAGGGGAAAGAGCTTTATGGGGAGAATGGTACTAGTGTTTCGCTTTACGAGTATGATTCTGGAACGAATTATGCTCGTTAAGCGATGATACAATGTATTTTAAAAAACTAAAAGTTTTAAGATGAAAAATTTCGTGAAATGATTAATCAGCTTGGGATTGGATGTGAGAATTCAAATGTTCTCGCTTTGAAATTCAACTGAGTGACTGCCACTTGAGAGAGATGTAGTTGTATAAAAAAGAATAAAACTGGAGGCGCAAATGCTTAAACATGCAATTGTTCTGAGGCCCTTGAGGCCCTCCCAAGCCCTCAACCTCTCTATTGTCCACAGATTTCGCCCCTCGTAATGTCCAACTCGCCCTGCATCCGCCGCCAATTATTTCCCAGGCGGACTCTTAATTATTCCAGGTTGCTCGGGATTATTTCCAAGGGGAAGTGTTAAATACCTTATTTCAGTTAGAAATTTTAAAATTTATAATTATTCTTCTCTTATATATAATTAATAAAAAGGAAAGAGTAATTTTAATCAATAATAAATTTAACCGAAGTGTCCACATCATCAAAAACCTACTCCAGTGGTGAAACCAGGATTTGTCCTTGAGGGGGGTTTTATGTTTTTTTAAAAAGTGCCTCCTCTTAGGCATTAAGCAGGATTCTTCGGGGGCTTTATCAATTATATTTAAAACAAATGCGAGCTTTTTTTTAAATGGAAAGACTCAAAGTCCAAAAAATCGCTGACATGGCCACCCTCTCGCCCTATAAGTCTATTAAAAATATCCGTAAGAGAAAGTAAAAATGTCGACATAAAAAATATAGTTTGACATCTCAAGATGTGCGGTTAGTCTCACCAGATTTTAAAAATATTTATTCGGATTCAAATGAATCGAAATAAATGAAAATACGAGATCATTTGGAAAGTAAAGAAAGTTTTGTGCTAGCGAGTGAGCGCATATTGTTACTGGTGATGAGACTTAAGATTTCGAACATCAATCCAGAAACAAAGTGCCAATCAATGGAATAGCACCATTGGTGGTCCTGGTTCGACTCCAGGGGGTGCAATCTTAAGCACAAACATATCTCGCAAACTTGCTCTCTTAAACGAAATATTGACTAGCTAATGAATAGTCTATTTGTGCATCGGGTGAAAAAAATTCCATCCTTTTCAAACAAGGCCTAGTTAAAAAAAAAATATTTTGTTTAATTTTTTTTTCCATCTGGCTCCCTAATTTTTGCATTTTCCTTGCGTCCCTTATTTGTTACACATTGGTAGAGATATGCATTTTATCGTTTTTTTTTTTTTTACGACTTTACTTTGAAACTTTGATATATTATTATAGAAACACATGGAATAAATGGTGAAGTTAATAAAACGAGTGTCCATTGGGCAGATGATTTGTTCCAGGGGCGTTGAATCATAAATCGGCCTCGGCCAGAGTTGTTTTTCTGCCAGTAGCATAGACGTTAGCGTCTTCTATAGCCGCGTGGCTCCTGCCCTTATGCCTTCTGGCCCTGACAGACAGACAACGCGTGCATCCCAATGACCAGAACCATTTGCCTACTCCCACCCCTCTCTTATTTACATATTTTGCATGATAACGGTTCAAGTAATTTAAGTTTATTGAAATTAAAACTTAAATTTAGTTGGATAAGAAAAAATATTCTATTCATAAATATTAGGCTAACTTAACAAATTAAGGGAAGTCAAAGAAAGAAAAAATAAATGGTCGGAATACGCCGAGCGAACACTTTACCCACTATTCTATGAAATAACTGTAGTGTGTTAAAAGTATTTAAATAAATTTTGTTCTACGGGGCGCGGGTTCAGACCCCAGGAAGTCTGATGAATTTATTTAAATCATTTGGATCAGTGGCGGATCCAGAGGTGTTTCTCGGGGGGGGGGTAATCTGGAGTGACTCGTCGCACAGCACACATTTTTTTCTTAATTTCGGTAATTTAAAGGCGCATTCTGTACTGGTTTGCCAGAATATAAAAATAAATCAAATTTTTAAGTATTAATTTTTAAAATTTTACATTAAAAATACATTTTTTTCGAAAAAAAGTATTTTTTTCAAATCTCAGGGGGGTAATTACCCCCTTTACACCCCCTTCTTGTATCCGCCCTTGATTTGGATACCAAATGGTATAAATAAAAATGCTTGCCCTAAAATATTGTTTCTAAATAATTGTGTATCGTTTAAAGTCTATATGGCCTAAGATGCCGAAAAGACTAAAAAAATTTTGCTCTGTTGTTATCCTAAATTTTCAAATTTAAATAATTTTTTTTTAACAAACTTATAACAAGTATATATTTTACTCGAAATAAATTATAATTTCGAAATATAAATTTATTAAAAAAATTATATGTTATTATCCCCCTCCTCATCTATAACCCCCCACCCTCCCTAAATGTGCGATGCTTACCCAAAAGCTTTTCAGTTTTTGGCCTTTACTTCTAGTTTATCTATGCAAAATTTAAAAACAATTGAATAAATAGTCTTTGAGTGTTCGTTGACGAAAAAAATTAGCACATACAGACCCACAGACATCATTTTCAAAACTAGTTAAATGAATTCAGGGGACCTCAAAACGCATTTTGGCAGCTTCAGTTCAATTTCGATTTTTTTTTTACGATTACATTAACTCTATGTACTCAATCTAAGGTAGGTGGGCAAAATGACCCATTATCGGCCTATAATTAAGTGAGATGTTGACAAATATTATTAATAATTTAAAAGCCAAATGAAGGGGGTTCGGACCCACTGCTATTTCGATAAATTTATTTAAATCTTTTGTATACCAAAAAGTATAAATAAATAAATGAGCCTGGACACCAAAATACTGTATATCGTAATTAATATTAAGTATCGTTTGAAGTCTAAATAGCCCTTGGGCCAGAGCTTAGTGGTAGAGTTTCTGTCTATTGTGCTGGAGGTCAAGGGTTCGCATCCCGTCTCATTGGCTATAAAACAGACGGGGTCTAAATGGCATTCGATGCCGAAATAGACCTTAAATAAGATTTAAAAAAAAGTCTGCCGAAAAGGGTAAAAAAAAAATTATAGCATCGCATAGAACCTGAGTTTCATAAAATAAATATTATAGGGCCTATATCAAAAGAGGATAAATTATTTTAAAGAAAATCTAACTGGGACTTGATTTATTTAATCTGTACTATAAAATAATTCGCTATAATATATGAGGCTTCGTCCCCATTTCCGTCTTTTTTTACCGTAGTATAAAATTTCTAAATTATAATGAATTAATGAAAGTTTCCCATTTCGATTGGACGACAACCAAACGGATTCCCTATGCAAATGTTTTTACAATGAATTTGCATTTACAAGGTCTGAAAATGAAATTTATGATGAAAATGTGATAATACAGCACTTTTGCATTAAAAAAAAAAAAATTAGTTAAAAATAAAATAAAAATGTGGTTGTTATGTCATTTGCATCCAATTTATAAAATAAAGTTTGTATAAATTGCTAAAGTTTCTTCCTTATTTTAATATTTGAATCGCGCACCCGCCAGTTTTTTTTTTTAATTTCATATAAAAGATTATTGAAAAATATTTTCTCATCGGGGTTAAACTTCGAAAACATAGACAAAGATGTTCCTATTTTTTAACTAATGCAAATAAATAATTTATATATTATAAATAAGTAGGCCGATTATAAACAAAAAATACTTTATAAGAAATCTTATTACAATTATATGAGTAAGTTATGTTTATTTATTGATGGGCCAAACATCCCATGGACGACCCTCGGAACCTCCGAGGCATCAGTATTCTTTACACCAGCGGGCCCTCGACCAACCCCGGAAAGGCTGGAGATCCGGGGTTCGATTCCCAGCGTCTATGAGACGTTTGGCACACCAACAAACTCACAAAAGTGAAAAATATCTGACTTGTCGAGGTTATTCATTGAATATTAATATCTAATTCAAATATTTAGATCTCGATATCTATTTCAATATATTTTTTATAACCCCCCCCTCCCTCCCATATACATATACTCAATAATTAATTAATTAATTTAGCATCAAAAAAAAAAAAATATATGGGGATAAATTTCAAATCAATTTTTAAATCATTTTTGTTCAATAAAAAAAAAAATAAAATAGAAGGCTAATTACCTTTAATAAGAGGCTCCAGAGGGGTAGATTGGCTGACGAGGTGGTGGAAGTAGAGTTGTATTATATTCACTTTAAGATAAACACACTACGAATGAGAGGCGAGAGCTCCTGCCACCGCCTGGCATGCAGGCAACTCGACTGAGAAACAGGTCTTTATCTGAAAAGGAAAATAAATAAATAAATATAACAATTCTCATTTTTGTAAAGAATAAAAAAATACTTTTTTCTCTAATCGAATGATTTTTAGAGATAGAAAAAATATCAGCAAACAATATTTTGAGTTAACTTTTTAAATATTATATTTTCACCCTTAAACAACCAAGCAACCCTTAATTAAATATTTCCATCTTTATTTTTTTAATTTTTGAAATTATTATAAAACCAAAGATATTGGTTGTATAAAAAAAATAGATTAGTTAAGCAAGATTGAAGGTCGTTGATTTTGGGATGGGTTCCCCAAGAAAATAAGACACTTAACAATCGATGGTATATTTTGTCAGGCCAACCTTTTTATAACCTAGAGCGCATTCTAAAATATCTATAGGGCGGCAGACCCCAGCTATTTTTTAATGATATTTATTATAGATACTCATACATACGATATATCATATATGCCAATGAATATAATAAACCTATGTAGGTACTCAAACAAAAAAAATCTGGTGTGACTGGCGCACACAACTTTCTCTTACCTTCGGTAATCGAAAGTTGTGTTCTGTCTTGTCACACCAGATTTTTTGTGTCGACATATATTTAGTTCCCGACAGTAGGAACATATGAATTCTGATGTAAAATTTATAAGTATGTGAAAATATTTATATTTTGTTACCATGCAACCATTTCTCCTATCTTTTCTATGGAGTACAAGAGTAAAGTGGTCTTCAGAAGATTTCAATCAGAAAATGAGAATATACATTTTAAAGAGAATCTAAAAAATAATTGATTTTTGAATTTAAAAAAAAATCGTTGGAGCAAATTTTGAGAAAATCGAAAAAAACTGAAAAAGTACATCAGTAAAGTACTAGTAATCTTTGGCCGATTTTGATTAAAGCTTATTTTTCCGGTCCCGGGGGGTGTTTAAGTTAAATATAAAATTTCAGCCTCATAGCTCAATTCCTTCATCCTTAAAATTGAACACACACACACCCACACACCCACCCACACACCCACCCACCCACCCACAGACAGACCATGTCCGAAAACCACTTTTTTGGATTCAGGGGACCTCAAAACGTGAAGATCCATCAAAATCTCGACATCGAATTTTTGACATAAACCAATATTTCTCTCTATATATATATAATATATACATAGGTAAGAAAAAAAATAGTTAAAATTCTAATAAATGCATAAAAATATTTAATATTTTTAATTAATGTTTGTGAAAAAAATTCTGTAGAGGTCGAACAGTGGTGGGCGTATACAAATCGGTCCGCGGGCGCCAGGCGCCCGAGGGCACGGGATTGGGAGCCCCTGTTTTATGTCAATGGGATCATATGTGGCTAAAAAATAATTACTCAATCGTATGGATATTTTGCAAACACAAATTAGCTACACCGAAACGCAAAGATTGAATTATTTTGAAGATATATTTTCTTTGGCTGGAGACGGATAATATTGAATTATTTTTTTATCGGGGCATTAGGGGAAGGATGCACATTTTTTTTCCAAGGGTTGAAAATAATAATAAAATAAAATAATTTATTATTATATAAAATAGATATTTATTAAATAATCTAAAATAATTTAATATAGGTCTATATAATTCTAATATATTATTTTCTCAGAGCTGAGAAGCAAACCTCCGACCTCTAAAATACAATTTTTTTTTTAATCACTTGCCAAAGAATTGAAATTAGGATGAATATTCCAAATAAGCCTAAATTTTAATTAAATATTCCTTGACAGCGGAGACTATCCGTTTTTTTTTTTATTTCTCCAATTCTTTATGGTTATATTTTTTCTGTGGATCAAATTCCGGAAAACTAGATTCAAATTAAACACTGGAAAGTTAACAAAAACTCTAGCCTAGTTAATAACTAACAAAAACTAAAATGATTTAATAGGGAACAATTTATTAATTTTTGGAAATAAAATTTATAGTTAGTCGGCGCCCTAGGATAGGATAGCCACCCGCCGGAATCAGAGGTGATTCTGGCGCCCGGGGGTGGGCAATCTGATGTGACTGGTCGCACAGCACACAATTTATTTCTTAATTTCAAGTAATTTAAAGGCGCATATCTGTACTTGAGATTGTGCCAAAATCCATAAAAACTCTACCAGTTAATCAAATTTTTAATAATTAGATTTTTAAAATATTTACAATAAAAATAAAATTTTTTTTCGAAAAGCACAGTACTACTTTTTATTAATTTCAGGGGGGGGGGAATTACCCTTTTAGGCTATGAGACCATTTACACCAGATTTTTTTATAACTTTTATATAAATAAAGTAGCAAACCCTAAACACTTTAAAAAAAAATTAGTCCTCGCCAGTAAACTCCTTTGAATAAAAATGATCTTCAAATTTAAATTTGTGGAAAAAAAAAATATTCGAATTATATAATAAATTAAATTACTTTTCTTTCAGTTTATTCAAAGAGTAATTTTTCCACTTTATTTGTTGATAAAAATCAATTAAATGACAAGGAATAAGTCTTTATGAATTAATACCTCGTTTATTTGTCATTTCCATAATTCGGCCATTGTTCTCCCCCTCCGCGCCATTTTCCTTTAATAAATTGGCAATCACATGAGCCAACAAACATGTCAAAAAATAATAAATATTAATAAAAGGGCTCGGGCTTTATTTTATTCCCGATTGGGCGTTTGTCAGTCGCAGGGTATGTATTAAAAACAAACACGGCCATCAGGGGCAAGAACGTTTATATGCGTATGTGTAAGTATGTGTATGTGTGTGTGTGTGTGTGTCAAATCCCGCGGGATTATCGTCTGTCAATATTAATCGGAAGGTTGTCACCCGCCTTCATACACTCATAACTGTCATGTATGATGACGAACATCTCCATCTACAGATGAGGGGGACGAAGTCAATATTTACCCCGTTGCCCTATAACCACCCCCGAAAGCACTTGCCGATGCTAAACACGTCTTGGGGGTAAGCAGTAAAAACAAACATCTCTGCCGATCAAACACGTTTCATTAACAAAGCTGCATAGAAATGTATGCATCGGAAACAAGATGAGGGCTTTAGGGAATAATTACACGTCCCCACCCCATCTGGCTTCTCTCTTTGTTTATCTACCAAAAGCTATCTATCAGGTTACCAATATCCCGACACCTTTTTTTTTTTCAAATGGATAATTTTTCTAGAAATAAAATCGGAACAGGTAAGTGGCCCATTGAGGGGAGAGATCGAGGACTCTTCGTTCCACTTTGCCTTGCCTCTCCTCTGGAGTACTATTCCCAAAAACACTCAGCAGCAACTCAGATTTTCTCTATATATATATAAAATCGACTCTCTACGTTCTTATGAATCTATCCTCTGTAAATAAACATTTAAACATTTGTTGAAGCTTCTCTCTTTTCTGATATACAACTCAGTGGGGTGTTAAAGAAAAGGAAGTGAAAAAAGAAAAGAAAAATAATATCATTTAGAGTCGGGAAGTTTTCGAAAATCCTGAAACTTATTCTTATTCTGATGCTGAGTCCATGTCATTTCAGGCAAATAATAATAAATAATTCACAAAATTCGATATCGAGATTTTGATGGATCTTCACGTTTTTAGGTCCCCTGAATCAAAAAATGTGGCTTTTGCAACATGGTCTGTCAGTCTGTGTGTGTGTGTGTGTGTCTGTTTAGGTTCAATTTACAGCATGAAGGAATTGAGTTAGGAGATTGAAATTTTATATTTAATTTAGGCAACCACCTGAGGCGTGAAAATAAGCTTTTAATCAAAATCGACCAAAGAGTACTAGTACTTTACTAATGTACTTTTTTTTCAGTTTTTTTCGATTTTCTCAAAATTCGCTCCAACGATTTTGATTAAAATTCAAAAATCAATTATTTTTTTAGATGCTCTTTCAAATGTATATTCTCATTTTGCCATTGAAATCTTCTGAAGACCAATTTACACTTGTACTGTACTTCATGGAAAAGATAGAATGGTCGCCTGGTAACAAAATATAAATGTTTTACCATACTTATAAATTTTACATCTTGAATTCTAATATATCGGCGGAAAACTAAATATATGTCGACACAAAAAATCTGGTGTGACAAGCCCAGAACACAAGTTTCGATTACCGAAGGTAAGAAAGTTGTGTGCTGTGCGACAGTCACACCAGATTTTTTCTTTAATGAGAGAAGAAAGCCACTCCTATTTTGATAATTTTTACTAAAATATATTTTTCTCTGCTGAGCTAATGAGTTTAAAAGAAATAATTTAAAATAATCTAAGAGAGACAAAACAACAGAAAAATTTCTGGTGTGACTGGTCGCACAGCACACAACTTTCTCTTACCTTCGGAAATCGAAAGTTTTTTTTTTTGACTCAGGGGACCTCAAAACGTGTAGTATCCATCAAAATCTCGACATCGAATTTTTGACAGGAAACCAATACTTTCTCTTCTATCTATTAACATATATAGAGGTAAGAGAAAGTAAAATTAATATTTTAACTCATTAAGAGCGACCAAGTAAATTTAAAAAAATAAAATCGATTTGTAATTTTCAGCCTGAATTTTTTTCTCAGACTCAGGGATTCATGGGTGGGCGTCAAAAGGAAATGGAGAGAGATAGAGGGTTCCGGGCATCAGGCCGGATTGGCGTTAATTGTCCGACAGGTAATTGTGTTCTGACTGGTAGGCGTGAGGCCGATGACAGCCATCACAGAGCCAGACAAGACAAGGGGGCTCCATGGGGGGTCCCGCCCCTATTGTGCGCCATCAACTATCATATCACTTCACCACATTCAAACGATCAAAGGGAGAATATCTACGCATTCAATACAGGTAAATTATTTATATTTGACAGCAAGAGTTTAAACACCGAGAAATAAATTTTCAAAGTTCAAAGCCCGGGGTGGGAGAGCAAAAAATCTCAATCTCTTGAATAGTTTCTCTGTTTTGTATTTCGTATCAGAATTTCTTTTGACCCGAAGATTGAACTCGATTTAGTCGTCAAGTGAGCGGGCAGCTTTACCGCGGAAAGGTCATAAAAAAAGATATTCAAATCTTCTTAATCTAAAAGACTCTTAATAAATTATTTATATATTAAATTGTATATAAATTTTATTTTATATAATATAAAAAATCTGGTGTGACTGATCACATAACTTTCTCTTACCACTCGGCAAGAGAAAGTTGTGTTCTGTGCTTGTCACACCAGATTTTTTGTATTGAGATATGCGGTATTTATTTGCCCTTAGCACCTAAGTTCCAAACTTGACCAGGCAATTCATAGATGGCGCTGAGCTACGAATGCTTCCATATCAGTAAAGTGTACTTCATACAATTTTCACGAAAAATTTCACTGATATACTTTATAAAGAGGATCAAAAAAAATAGTTGATTTATGAATTTTAATCAAAATCGTTGGATCAAATTTTGAGAAAATTGCAAAAAACTGAAAAAGTACATCAGTAAATTACTAGTACTTTTTGGCCGATTTTGTTCAAAAGCTTATTTTCATCCCTTGAGGGGAGGGGGGGGTGCCTAACTTAAATATAAACTTTCACCTCCTTGCTCTTTTCGTTACTGAGATATTTTGTTCACAGACAAACACAGAGACAGACCAATTTGCGGGACCAACTTTTTTGGACTGAGGGGACCTCAAAACGTGTATATATATATATAACTCTCGACATCGAATTTTTGACATGATCGCCAAAACTTTCTCTCTCTATATTTCATATATAGGGTAAGAGAAAGTAAAAATTAAAAATGTTCTTATTTTGGAAATCTTTATAAAAATCTCGTCGGGAGATCAATAAGAGGGAGAGATTCGGCTCCCTTAGCTCTTGCCTTCCTCCTTCCTCTCTGGAAGCTCTGGAGCGATATAATGGCGAAGGGGAAAAGAATATGTTCCCCCTCCCAATGAATCAAAAACTAAAGAAAGAAAAGCTATTGAAATATTGTATCAATTGAAACTTTGTCTGGTGTTTGAATAGCCCTTGATATATAGTACGTAGGAGAAACCGCAAATAATAATAAAGAAATTTTGTGAAAATTCACAAATGTATTTAATTTAAAGAAATAAGAAGAGTGAATTAGAATTTTATATTAATTAAATTAGAAAAAAATCCAATTGGATCAATAAATTTAGAATGGATAAAAATTTATAGCGTAACGATGGCAGGGGTAGATTTACTAAAGAGGACACTTTTTTTGTACAAATGGTTTTCGCAAAATTTTTGATAATGAAAGAAATCACTATTTGATTAAAATAAAATAAACTTAATATAATCACCTAATCAATTAAAAATACATGTTTATTTAAAATTTTCTTGTTTTAAAATGAGAACTTCATTTTGCTCAATGATGTTAGGCCAATGAGCAAAATCAAAAAAAATAAAATAAAATTCACATTTTCCTGATTTTACAAAAAAAATTTTGGGGATGTTTGGGATGTTGGTGGGGGGACTATTGCCTACTCTCCTGTCCCATCACTGTGGATCTAAGCTCGGTCAATCACACATATGACATATTTTCAAATATTCATTCTAGTAAACGGGTAACTTAAAAATGTAAGCCAATTAAACATTATTAATGGGGAACAACTTATTAGCCATCGTGTGGCATAAAACAGAAGGTAATGTTTAAATGAGAGACTGTTTTTTATTTACAAATTTTAAATAAAATCTTCATAAAATAGAATGTATCGATTAGCTCAAATCATAACAGGAGTTAGATGGGGATGTTGATGTGTGACTATATCCGAATAAACAGCCTTAATAAATGATTATTTACTTTCTCTTACCTCTATATATATGTTAATATATAGAGAGGATTCATTGTTAAAAATTCGATGTTGAAATTTTGATGGATATACTCGTTTTGAGGTCCCCTGAATCCAAAAAGTGGTTTTCGCGACATGGTCTGTCTGTCTGTGTGTGTTCAATTTTAAGCATGAAAAAATTGAGCTACGAGGTTGGAATTTTATATTTAAGTTAGACACCCACCTGGGTGGAGGATCTTCGCGTTTTTAGGTCCCCTGAATTCAAAAATGTGGTTTTTGCAACAAGGTCTGTCAGTCTGTGTGTGTGTGTGTCTGTTTAGGTTCAATTTACAGCATGAAGGAATTGAGTTAGGAGATTGAAATTTTATATTTAATTTAGGCAACCACCTGAGGCGTGAAAATAAGCTTTTAATTAAAATCGGCCAAAAAAGTACTAGTACTTTACTGATGCACTTTTTCAGTTTTTTTCGATTTTCTCAAAATTCGCTCAAACGATTTTGACTAAAATTCAAAAATCAATTAATTTTTAGATGCTCTTTCAAATGTATATTTTCATTTTGCAATTGAAATCTTCTGAAGACCACTTTACTCCTGTTCTTCATAGGAAAGAAGAGTAATGGTTGCCATGATGTGCCAATATTTTCCCATGTTTATAAATTTTACATCTTGAATTCAAATGTACCGTACTGTCGGAACCTAAATATATCTCGAAACAAGGGACAAGCACAGTACACAACTTTCCCTTGCCGAAGGGTAAGAGAAAGTGGTGTGCTGTGCGACCAGTCACACCAGATTTTTTTCGATAGTGAATATGTCCTAAAGCAGGATTATCTGAGAAAATAATTTCATACTGACAGGGTTTCCGTCTCCACCTAAAATGGCCAACTTCATATCAATGAAACGGAATCATAACGAAATGAGAAGAAAAAGAAGTTTCAAGTCAGCGGGTTCCAATCCAGGGGACGTGGACTATTACCAGGGGAGGAGACACTTTATTTATTTAAAAAAAAAGTGTTCAGAAGCATAAAGTTGGGAAAACGCCGTTTTAAATGGAATAGTGTTATTTAAGAATTTAAAATCCCCTATAAAATGTGTTACGTTATATGAACGGGACCGAAATCAGAATTGATTTGCTTCAAATCTTCTCTTTGTTACGAGCCCTTCTTTAAACTAAAACCTAAACAACCTGCCAGCAAAGTATGTTAAACATCCCCTGGAGGCCTGAGAAAAGGTCTTCCGTCTTCCGAAGGGTGGGTACTTCATGGTAAATATTATTCTCGATAATCTGCTAAGCTCCAATAACAAAACACGTAGGTTTAACTTTGGTCAATTGAGTTGTTATTTCAATGTGTGGTCTTAATCTGAGCATTCTTCATGCAAACCTTAGCCTCTCCTCTTTTTTTTTAGGCTTTATTTTTTTCCTTGACATGTCAGTTTACAAAGTGAAGAGGGTCAACTGTTTATACAGCTTTTATTGTATTCCATTTAACACAAATTTCTTTAACACTTAGAGCATTTAATTTAATTTTAATTAATAACATGTGTCAAAAGAAGTTTTTTTTAAATAAACGTTAAATTGATGTTATTTGACTATAGTATTTTGGTAAAAACAATTTAATTTTCTTTTGTTAAGTATTTAAAAGTTAGTTTATTATTTTACTTATTGAAAATTGTTGCTATAGATAAAAATCAGAAATAAAACCTGTGACGTCATTTCAGTTTTTGCTTGGGGCAATAATTTTTTTTTACCTTTTGTGCTACTTAATTTATATACATGTAAACAAATATAGACTATACTTCTATATTTTTCTCTATGCCAGAAAGTGTGAGTGTTTGTATGTAGGGGCTAAGTTCAGAATTTACTATTTTTTCCAAAGCCTTGGGGGGGGGGGGGGCAAATGCAATTGATTAGTTAATTATTTATTTAAATGGAGTTAAGGTTATATGAGAGAATTTCATATCAAATCGTAAAATAATTTGTTAAAAAATGAGCTTAGATATTCCTGAAATTTGTTTCTGTGATTTCTCTGCAAAATTAAGGCTCTTGTATTTTTTATTTTAATCAAATCGTAATTTTTTAATTATCAAAAAATTAGTATAAAAACAATTTCCAATGCTGAAATTGTTCTTTGGCATCCGAAAGGTAAGTAGGCCCTACCAATTGCCTACCACCAATTTTTTAGTTACAAAAATCGGGAAAACTAAAAAAAACGCGTTAAGAATAAGGAAGATTTCCGAATTCATTTTTGTTTTATCAATAATTTCAAATAAATATATTATTTATCCTCACTGGTATAATAAAATTTCAAAAAAACAATCAAAGATTTTTAAATACAAATAGGCCTATAAATTGCTATGTCGGAACCACTGACATTAAGCGAGATCTCTACCATTAGAGAACAGGGCGTTTGGTAAAAATAAAAAAAGAAACAATCAATTACAAAAAAAAAAGCATCACCTAGATATGTAAGACGTTATAGGCGATACGATTTTTTTTTATTATCATATCAGATAAAAACGAATATAGAGAATTGAATTTTATTAGAGACAAAAGTTTTTGAGCTATTTTAAGTAAAAGTCAAAAGTATTTATTCGTCCCCAGCTAACATCTTTGTGTTTGGATCGACAAAGTTGACGTTTTTGTCATTTTTGTGGGCGAACCTGACCCTCGGCATTCCTCTTGGACCTTAGACATCGTCGAGGATGTCAGGTAGCTCTGTCCAAACATTCCCATTCACACACTGACCCATTCAAACTCAATTGTTCTCTCATATAAACTTTTCAGTGAAGAAATTCTTCAAAGGTGTATTATATACACACTTGATATTTCATAGGAATAATTAATTAATCATTTGTACCAATTAATTTATAAAAATGGGGAGGGGATATAATTTGCCCCGTATGCCGAAAAAACATTAAAAAATTATTATTATAAACAACAAGAAAAATAAAATAAATAATTGTTGCTGTGGGTAATGAAATTATAATGGAAATATGTAGGTATCAGTTGTATCAGGTTCAATCCCAAAATAATACGTTTCGATCGGAATTTATTGGTACATTCGCAATTATTGAAACACATTTTCGGGGTAGCCGAGAGCCTTTCCAGGCCCCGTAGCCTCCCCCACCCCCTTCGACCTCCCCACCACTTTAAAAATAAAAAGAGTTTTAATAATAAATCTGAATATGTGGGCCTCAGAAAGAAAAAATATTTTAAATTTTTTTTTTCATGACCAGAGATCAAGACTAATAGAGATTTGTTAGAGAATAGGTGAATTAATATGTAGCAGGATAAAAATAAAATGCTAAGCAGCTATGTTTATTTCTTTATTATATTCGAACCCAAAGCGACGTTTCGGTCGACTAAGCGAGCATCAGTGGACCGAAGCCTAGCTATGAAGATAGTCGACCGAAACGTCGCTGTGGGTTCGAAAATAATAAAGAAATAAACATTGCTGCTTAGCCTATTATTTATTCTGCATAATACAGATTCACCTGACCTATACTGTTGCAGGTTGAATGATTGGACGACGTATTTTCCTGAATAAATTGTGTCAAAATTATTGTGTAGACAATGAGAAGCCTGCCCAAAGGTTATATTTTAAATAAATAAATATGACCGTTGTTTGAAAATTAAACGGTCAAAGACTGTGGTGTCGAACCAGGACTTCCACGCGGGCGGATAAATAAATAAAGTTATTGAGGGATTTTGCTTATTTTAGTAATCACAATTACCCAAGAAAACTTAAAGCCCTAAATACAAGGGTAAAGTGGCCTTCAAACAATTTTGAGAGCAAAATGAGAATATACATTTGAAAGAGCGTCTAAAAAATAATTGATTTTTGAATTTTAATTAAAATCGTTAAAGCGAATTTCGAGAAAATCGAAAAAAAAAAAATTGAAAAATA
>JAKCPI010026335.1:0-20171 GCA_023213315.1 Euborellia annulipes | reverse complement strand
TTTTTAATAATTCATTATCTGAATGAATAGAGATAAAAGTTTTAATTCTATTTTTTTTTTTTCATATAAGGTTACTGTAGATAAATTTCGTATCTAGACCAGTGGTTTCCAAACTTTATGTAATTACGCATCCCTTAAAAATATTTAATCGTATGAAGCCCCTCCAATTTATAAAATAAAACCAACAAAATTTTTTTGTTAAAAAAATCTATTAATACATACTATTATATTATTTATTATTTTATTTATAAAACTTAGAAATCATTTAAAAATTCCTCGCTGTGGTTAATATTCGCCCTTAGACTAGTCCGCGCCTCCCAGTTTGGAAAACTGATCTAGACCGATATTCTACCCCCCCCCCCAAAAAAAAAAAACTAAAAAGTTTTTTTTAGTATATAAAAGTATTTAAATAAATAAAGTTAAGTAAAAATTTTTCAAAATTTTTTAAACAAAGAGTTACAATATTTTATCGAGGCCAGATCCGAACAGAGGATTTCCAGGGGAATCTGGGGGTATGGAATTTTTTTGAAAATTCGCCACTGAAATCTGCGTTTTTAGCTATCCTGAGTCGTGAAAAAGATCAAACTTGATTTGAGCTTAAAGGGCCCGGGCCCCCTGAGGAAAAAAATTTCAAAAAAATGATCATTTTTTTAAATGCTTTTATTTAACTTACTCTTTCAAGGTCACCAAATTTGAGTCTTTGTTTCGGACACTTCCCGATGAACTAGAGGTGTGAAATTTAATACTTAAGGGTTATTTTTGGTGACACCAATATATGGTGGTTTTGATCAAAATAGACCAAACTAATGTGGTACTTTATTTGAAACCCTTCGCGAATTAATGTAATTTCAAAAGACTTTCCTATGGGCTAGAGGTATGAAATATAATACTTAAGGTTCATTTTTGATAACGCCACTATATGGTGGTTTTGATCAAAATAGACTAAACTAATGTGGTACTTTATTTGAAACCCTTCGCGAATTAATGTAATTTCAAAAGACTTCCCGATCAGCTAGAGATGTGAAATTTAATACTTAAGGTTCATTTTTGATGACGCCACTATATGGTGGTTTTGATCAAAATAGACCAAACTAATGTGGTACTTTATTTGAAACCCTTCGTGAATTAATGTAATTTCAAAAGACTTCCCGATCAGCTAGAGATGTGAAATTTAATACTTAAGGTTCATTTTTGATGACGCCACTATATGGTGGTTTTGATCAAAATAGACCAAACTAATGTGGTACTTTATTTGAAACCCTTCGCGAATTAATGTAATTTCAAAAGACTTCCCGATGAGCTAGAGGTGTGAAATTTAATACTTAAAGTTCATTTTTGATGACGCCACTATATGGTGGTTTTGATCAAAATAGACCAAACTAATGTGGTACTTTATTTGAAACCCTTCGCGAATTAATGTAATTTCAAAAGACTTCCCGATGGGCTAGAAGTGTGAAATTTAATACTTAAGGTTCATTTTTGATAACGCCACTATATGGTGGTTTTGATCAAAATAGACCAAACTAATGTGGTACTTTATTTGAAACCCTTCGCGAATTAATGTAATTTCAAAAGACTTCCCGATGAGCTAGAGGTGTGAAATTTGATATTTATGGATAATTTTTAAATGCTTTTATTTAACTTACTCTTTCAAGGTCACCAAATTTGAGTCTTTGTTTCGGACACTTCCCGATGAACTAGAGGTGTGAAATTTAATACTTAAGGGTTATTTTTGGTGACACCAATATATGGTGGTTTTGATCAAAATAGACCAAACTAATGTGGTACTTTATTTGAAACCCTTCGCGAATTAATGTAATTTCAAAAGACTTCCCGATGGGCTAGAGGTATGAAATATAATACTTAAGGTTCATTTTTGATAACGCCACTATATGGTGGTTTTGATCAAAATAGACTAAACTAATGTGGTACTTTATTTGAAACCCTTCGCGAATTAATGTAATTTCAAAAGACTTCCCGATGAGCTAGAGGTGTGAAATTTAATACTTAAGGTTCATTTTTGATGACGCCACTATATGGTGGTTTTGATCAAAATAGACCAAACTAATGTGGTACTTTATTTGAAACCCTTCGCGAATTAATGTAATTTCAAAAGACTTCCCGATGAGCTAGAGATGTGAAATTTAATACTTAAGGTTCATTTTTGATGACGCCACTATATGGTGGTTTTGATCAAAATAGACCAAACTAATGTGGTACTTTATTTGAAACCCTTCGCGAATTAATGTAATTTCAAAAGACTTCCCGATGAGCTAGAGGTGTGAAATTTAATACTTAAGGTTCATTTTTGATGACGCCACTATATGGTGGTTTTGATCAAAATAGACCAAACTAATGTGGTACTTTATTTGAAACCCTTCGCGAATTAATGTAATTTCAAAAGACTTCCCGATGGGCTAGAGGTGTGAAATTTAATACTTAAGGTTCATTTTTGATGACGCCACTATATGGTGGTTTTGATCAAAATAGACCAAACTAATGTGGTACTTTATTTGAAACCCTTCGCGAATTAATGTAATTTCAAAAGACTTCCCGATGAGCTAGAGGTGTGAAATTTGATATTTAAGGATAATTTTTTATGATAATAAATAATTTTTTAATTGGGTCAAAATAGGTCAAACTAATGTGGTACTTTATTTGAAGCCTTACGCAAATAAGGCCCTATTAACTATAGTTTTGAATTTTGATATTTACGAGTCATTTTTTTATGATAATGAATAATTTTTCAATTGAACCAAATCAAAATAGGCCAAACTAATGTGGTACTTTATCATATTGATGATTTTTGATAAGACTAAAAGACTAAAAAGCTTAAAATAAAAATAAAATAAAAAAAAGATTTAAAAAAAATGCTTTTATTTAAATTGAACTAAAAAGAGAGAAATAAGAGAGAAATAATTTAATTGTTCTTGTTAAAATTTTTTAATATTTATGACTTAAAATAAAAGCGTGGGGCGCGAGCCTCGGAATCACTTCGAAGCGCCCCACGCTTTTATTTTAAGTCATAAATATTAAAAAATTTTAACAAGAACAATTAAATTATTTCTCTCTTATTTCTCTCTTTTTAGTTCAATTTAAATAAAAGCATTTTTTTAAAAATCTTTTTTTTATTTTATTTTTTTTAATTGAAATTTTAAGATTTGAGCTTAAAGGACCCGAGCCCCCTGAGGAAAAAAAATTTCAAAAAAATTATCTTTTTTAATTGAAATTTTAACCATGAAAATTATTTTTTATTAGAATTTTAAGGTGGGAGCGCAAAGGGCCCGAGCCCCCTCAGAGGGAAAAAATTTGAGCTTAAAGGACCCGGGCCCCCTGAGGAAAAAAATTTCAAAAGATGATCTTTTTTAATTGAAATTTTAACCATGAAAATTATTACTTTCTCTTACCTATGTATATATGTAATATATATATAGAGAGAGAAAGTATTGGATTCATGTCAAAAATTCGATGTCGAGATTTTGATGGATCTTCACGTTTTGAGGTCCCCTGAATCCAAAAAAGTGGTTTTCGCGACATGGTCTGTCTGTGGGTGTGTGGGTGTGTGGGTGGGTGTGTGGGTGTGTGGGTGTGTGGGTGTGTGTTCAATTTTAAGCATGAAGGAATTGAGCTACGAGGTTGAAATTTTATATTTAAGTTAAACACCACCCGGGACCGGAAAAATAAGCTTTTAATCAAAATCGGCCAAAGAGTACTAGTACTTTACTGATGTACTTTTTCAGTTTTTTTCGATTTTCTCAAAATTTGCTCCAACGATTTTTTTTTAAATTCAAAAATCAATTATTTTTTAGATGCTCTTTCAAAAGTATATTCTCATTTTGCGATTGAAATCTTCTGAAGACCACTTTACTCTTGTATTTCATAGGGAAGGATAGGAGGAATGGTTGCCATGGTAACAAAATATAAATATTTTCCCATACTTATAAATTTTACATCTGAATTCCAATGTTCCGTACTGTCGGGAACTAAATATATGTCGACACAAAAAATCTGGTGTGACAAGCACAGAACACAACTTTCGATTACCGAAGGTAAGAGAAAGTTGTGTGCTGTGCGCCAGTCACACCAGATTTTTTTTTATTAGGAATTTTAAGGAGGGAGCGCAAAGGGCCCGGGCCCCGGGGATATAGCCCCCCTGCCCCTCCCCCCTGTCTGCGGCCCTGCATATACGTATTATTAATAAATCACTATCTAAAAAGCTCTTAAATAAGCATTCCTCGTATAAATTCTATATTTTAACCCTTTAATAAATGTATCTTAAATGATATATTTACTTACATGTAGGAAGTCAAAATCTAGCGCAGGCTGCGCAGGCTGTGATGTATGTTATAGGAAGAGTCTCTTAACAAGGGTCTCTGTGCCAAGCGCCTGACCAAATGAGACAAGAGATAGTATCATCTGAAAGAGAGAAAGAAAGAAAATTAGAAAAAAAAAATTATCACAAATTATATACAGTAATATACCATTTAATAAATAATTTAGGATATCATTTTGTGAATTTTTGGTATTTGAAGACAAATAAAGTAGTTTTTGAAAACGGGTTAAGTATTATTTTTTTTTAGCCCTTTTGGAATCTCAAATCATATAGTCTTTAAACGATACTTATATAATTAGGAAATTAATGATTCGGCTCCCGTGCCCAGTTGAATTGGCTGCTAATCAATTGAAATAAATAGTGAAAAGATCTAAATGGCCTTAGATGCCGAAAACGAATAAAAATAAAATGATTCAAGCAATTCTTTGTAAAAGTAAATAAATAAATAAGTAGGGCCTATGATGTCCTCTTTAGTTATTTATTTATTTACCGTGTTCACACGCAAAGACAATTGCCAAATGATTAGCTTATGGACACTGCACATTTTTTTTAAATTTTATTCAAGGTCGTTTTCGGCATCGAAGGCCATTTAGACGGTCTCTATTTATTTCAATTGAATTGGTAGCCAATCCAATTGAAATAAATTTTTGTAGCATGAGGCGGGATGCGAACCCTTGACCCCCCAGCACAAGAGGCAGAAACTCTACCTTTGAGCTATGGCCCAAGGGTTACCCTGCACATTCAACATTCTTCTTTCTTTCAAAACAAATTGAAAATGGCTCAATAAATTTTGCTGCCACGTCTTATTGAAAGGAGTTAATTTATTTAAAATAAGAGTCTTCCTTCCTGTCTGATTTCCTGCATCTTATCTGATTAATTATTTGTAAATGATTTAAATAAATATTCAACGGACCCACATCCCTTGGCTTTGTAAGATCAAAATTGACATTGACACAATTTATAACCTTTGCCTACGGTGGAAGGGGGCAAGTTAGGTAAAGTAAGTTACCACATTGGCTATCTGTATTTCGAAGCCGCATCCTTTAATTTTAATAATTTCTAAAATTTCTTTCTTTTTTAATAACATAGTCATTTCAAACCTTTGTTATGAGAAAGAAATCTTAAGCATTGCAGCTAATTTTTCGAAAACTCATAATGGATCCAAAAGTTAGAAAATTTTTTTAGAAAAATATCTTAACGTCGTTCCTTTCCTTAAATAATAGGGGCTGGGATGTCGGAGAAAAAATATGTCGATACTGGTGTCGACTAGGCGAACATTTTTTACCTCTTTTTTTAGCGAACATTATTTTTTTTTTTTACTGTTTTTGATTGTGAAATCGTTCGATGTTTTTTTAATCAGTGAATAATCACTTTTTTCGACCTTTTTTGCCAATGGTGAAAATCATTCGATCTTCAAACAATTTTTTCCTGCTCTCTAAAAAAAGTTGCCCAATAATTTTTGTAGCTTCTATAAAAGATACTTTCAAAAGCATGTTTTTTTCTTTGAACGCGTGCGAACCCGATCAGGGACGTCATTTGAAAGAACGGAATAGGGCCAGGGATGTATATAAAATAATTAAATATAAAAATAAAATTAGGAAAAATAAAAATAAATGAAAATGTCGACACCGTCACCCCGCCTCTGAAAAACGCCCTTAGAAATTTATTAGGCTTCATCAATTACACTAGTCGACAAAAATGAACTTTTTTTCTTTCACAAGAATGAAGATATGAAATTCTAGAAGTATTTTTCATGCTGAATTCAAATATCAATTCAGTTTTGCCCCATCAGGCACAGTTTTAGAGATATAGAGCAAAATAGATTTTAGTCGAAAATGGGCTCTAAAACGGCTTTTATTTAAAATGTTCAAATTATTTTTAACGCGACACCCCGTCAAATTATGCAGATAGTTAGAATACATATAAATTTTAAGTTTCATCCCAATCAGAGGTCATTTAGACGAGCCGCAAACGGCTTAAAGTTTAGAAAAATCGAAATTTTCAAGATTTTTTTTGCTTTGGTCACCCTTTAATACAATTTTAGAGATCCCTGAATGAAAAAAACATATATGTACGATATTCTATAGTTCTTTGGCTTTCTAAAAAGCATTCATTCGTAAAAATCTGTTAATTATTAACGAAATTATTAATAAAAACGTGAGCAAAGAAAAAACACAAGTACATTCACTGGACAAAAAAAAATGGACCTCTTGTTCTTTTAGAAGTATAAAGAAAGATATGAGATTCAAAAAATATTTTTTTTAAATAATATATAATAAAGTTAGTGCCCGTGACTCGATGCTCAGAGAGGATACACTAGCTTCTCGTAGATAGGGTTCGCTTTTTAATTCAATTGAAGTCCATTTTTTTCGACCAGTGAGTGTACTTGTGTTTTTTCTTTGCTCACGTTTTTATTAATAATTTCGTTAATAATTAACAGATTTTTACGAATGAATGCTTTTTAGAAAGCCAAAGAACTATAGAATATCGTACATATATGTTTTTTTCATTCAGGGATCTCTAAAATTGTATTAGGGGTGACCAAAGCAAAAAAAATCTTGAAAATTTCGATTTTTCTAAACTTTAAGCCCTTTGCGGCACGTCTAAATGACCTCCGATTGGGATGAAACTTAAAATTTATATGTATTCTAACTATCTGCATAATTTGACGGGGTGTCGCGTTAAAAATAATTTGAACATTTTAAATAAAAGCCGTTTTAGAGCCCATTTTCGACTAAAATCTATTTTGCTCTATATCTCTAAAACTGTGCCTGATGGAAAAATTCTAACTACATATCTGAATTCAGAATGAAAAAATGTACTAGGTTCACTTATCAGATTTCTTGTGAAAAAAACCTTGTCGACTAGTGTTATTAAATTTTTCGCGATGGGGAATAAATTTAATTCAAAGTTTAAAATAAAAATTTTAAATTCCAAAAAAAAAAATTCAATCAAAAATTAATTAAGAGCTATTGATAATTTTATTGATAATAGGTTTAGGTAGTATTGAAGTTACTGTCAAAGCAGAACGAGAAGAAGGGCTGATGTCGTTTTCAAGTAGAGTGCAAACATGAGCTTAAGTGATTAATAACTTGGCCAATATTAGGCATGGGCTTGAGAACACTAGCGCCTTCCCCCTTATGACCCTCTGACGTCAGAGCCCTTGCTGACCCATAAACACTCAATCGGGAGCGGAGTAAACTCAAGGGACAGGAAAAAATCAAAATATTCACTTACACACGGCTGTATTACTTATATTATAAATTATTATTTAAATATTTATCACAGCATTGAATTATTTTTAAAAATATTTGATCTATTTTTGCATGAATTGAGTTTAGAAATTGTTTATTTTCATTCCAACCACATAGTCTGAATGAAAACGGATATGATCATCATCATCATCATGCTACGATTTAACAATTGCTCGCCAAGGGCGAGTAAGGGGGTCCAGGAGGCGTAATAAAAAACATTAAAAATTAAAAATTTATAATTTTTAAAATTTCATTTTTGAAATAAAGAAAATTTAATTTTTTTGAGAAATAATATAATAGAGCCTATCATCATAATTAATTTGTCCTATAGAGCGGGCGCTGGAGGTAGTTGAGTATGCAAAATCTGAGGACCGAATTCTGACAATGGATTTGGACTAAGAATAGCTCCCAGAACAAGGATCCGGATCTTGCCGGGCCAATTTTTGGTCCAATTTTTTTTTACCCCCACCCCTATTATTTCCATAGGAAATCAATGGAATGCATGCTAAGATGATGTGAAGATTTGCAATTATGGTCAAATTCGAGTACTTAAAACTTCAAAGAATGAAAAAACTGTCTTGTCAGCAACTGAGGGGATCCTCTATAGTCCCCTGAGAAGTACTATCTTGCCACCAGTTGTGGTGGTCCCCTCTAACCCCTTCATCTCTTTTTTCTCTCTCTGTGATAAATTTAAATATACGGCCTAAACACCATTCCAAATTGTGGGGACCGGCAATTATGTTCATAATCCACTACCTGGTACCCCAATCAATGAAAAATACTATCTTGCCGCCAGCTGCGGTGGTCCCCTTTAACCCCTTCGCCTCTTTTCTTTCCCTTTATTATAAATTTAAATATACGGCCTTTTTCTCTCTCTGTTATAAATTTAAATGTACTGCCTTTAAACCATGCCAAACTGTGGGCAATTATGTTCATAATCCACTATCTGGTACTCCAATCAATGAAAAATACTATCTTGCCGCCAGCTGCGGTGGTCCCCTCTAACCCCTTCACCTCTTTTCTCTCCCTTTATTATAAATACACCAGGTAGTAGATTATGAGCATAATTGCCGGTTCCCACAATTTGCCGTGATGTTTAGGCCGTATATTTAAGTTTATAACAGAGAGAGAGAGAGAAAAAGAGGTGAAGGGGTTAGAGGGGACCACGACAACTGATGGCAAGATAGTATTTTCCATTGATTGGGGCACCAGGTAGTAGATTATGAGCATAATTGCCGGTCCCCACAATTTGGCGTGATGTTTAGGCCGTATATTTAAATTTATAATAGAGAGAGAAAAAAGAGGTGAAGGGGTTAGAGGGGAGCACCGCAGCTGGCGGCAAGATAGTATTTCTCATTGATTGGGGTACCAGGTAGTGGATTATGAACTTAATTGCCGGTCACCATAATTTGGCATGGTTTTAAGGCCGTATATTTAAATTTATAATAAAAGGAGAGAAAAGAGGCGAAGGGGTTAAAGGGGACCACCGCAGCTGGTGGCAAGATAGTATTTTTCATTGATTGGGGTACCAGGTAGTGGATTATGAACATAATTGCCGGTCCCCACAATTTGGAATGGTGTTTAGGCCGTATATTTAAATTTATAATAGAGAGAGAAAAAAAGAGGTGAAGGGGTTAGGAGGGGACCACCATAACTGGTGGCAAGATAGTACTTCTCAGGGGACTATAGAGGAACCCCTCAGTTGCTGACAAGACAGTTTTTTCATTCTTTGAGGTTTTAAGTACTCGAATTTGACCATAATTGCAAATCTTCACATCATCTTAGCATGCATTCCATTGATTTCCTATGGAAATAATAGGGGTGGGGGTAAAAAAAAAATGGACCAAAAATTGGCCCGGCAAGATCCGGATCCTTATTCTGGGAGCTATTCTTAGCCCAAATCCATTGTCAGAATTCGGTCCTCAGATTTTGCATACTCAACTACCTCCAGCGCCTGGTCTACTATGCCTTATCCCTTTACCGGGTCGACTGAAATAATTTTCAAGAAAGACGTAAAGAAGAAAGTAGCTGGCCTCACGCATGGCCTGTCACTTGAGAAAGAGGGGGGATGGGGCTAGCATAGAAGTTCTGAACCCCTGGGAGCAAATAAAATACTTGTATTATATTCTATTGAATAATATTTCTAATAATATTTAGGACGATAAGGAGAAAAAATATCACCTTCCTTTTTCTCTTTTTTAAATGCTTTTATTTAACTTACTCTTTCAAGGTCACCAACTTTATGGCTTTGTTAAGGACACTTCTCGATGAGCTAGAGGTGTGAAATTTGATATTTAAGAGTCATTTTTGATGACGCAAATTGTGAGTTTGGTTTTACCAAAATGCACCAAACTAATGTGGTACTTTATTTGAAACCCTTCGTGAATTAATGTAATTTCAAAAGACTTCCCGATGGGCTAGAGGTGTGAAATGTAATACTTAAGAGTCATTTTTGATGACGCCACTATATGGTGGTTTTGATCAAAATAGACCAAACTAATGTGGTACTTTATTTGAAACCCTTCGCGAATTAATGTAATTTTAAAAGACTTCCCGATGGGCTAGAGGTGTGAAATGTAATACTTAAGAGTCATTTTTGATGACGCCACTATATGGTGGTTTTGATCAAAATAGACCAAACTAATGTGGTACTTTATTTGAAACCCTTCGCGAATTAATGTAATTTCAAAAGACTTCCCGATGGGCTAGAGGTGTGAAATGTAATACTTAAGAGTCATTTTTGATGACGCCACTATATGGTGGTTTTGATCAAAATAGACCAAACTAATGTGGTACTTTATTTGAAGCCTCACGCAAATAAGGCCCTATTAACTATAGTTTTGAATTTTGATATTTACGAGTCATTTTTTATGATAATGAATAATTTTTCAATTGAACCAAATCAATACAGGCCAAACTAATGTGGTACTTTATCATATTGATGATTTTTGATAAGACTAAAAGACTAAAAAGCTTAAAATAAAAATAAAATAAAAAAAAGATTTTAAAAAAAATGCTTTTATTTAAATTGAACTAAAAAGAGATAAATAAGAAAGAAATAATTTAATTAGTTCTTGTTAAAATTTTTTAATATTTATGACTTAAAATAAAAGCGTGGGGCGCGAGCCTCGGAATCACTTCGAAGCGCCCCACGCTTTTATTTTAAGTCATAAATATTAAAAAATTTTAACAAGAACAATTAAATTATTTCTTTCTTATTTATCTCTTTTTAGTTCAATTTAAATAAAAGCATTTTTTTTTAAATCTTTTTTTTATTTTATTTTTTTATAGAATCCTTTCTCTTTTTAAAGGATCCTTTTTCTCTCTCACCACTTCAATTTATTTGCAAATATTTCGGCTCCTATACAGGGGCTATCTTCAGTGCATATATGAATTTTTTGAGAGAGTTTGTCAAGTTAATAAAATAGTTGAGAAAAATTGTCTGGACGTTCAATGGCAGTATCAGGGCGGGAAAAAATTTTGGTTCCGCAAAAAGAGAGAAAGAGGGAATTTTGCTAAAAAAAAAAGGTAAAATATTTTTCATGGGAGGGAAAATTTGGTTCCTCAAAAACAAAATTGAGTTCAGGCCCTCCCCCGATGGATGATGGATGGATTTTATGAGGAATTCCCCCCCCCCCCGGGTTAAAAAAGGCCGCCGGGGCCCACCCCCCGGGTTGGGGGGCCACGGGGGTTGGGGCTCTTCCTCAGCCACCCGGCCCACAACCTTTTTCAGATCCCGGGTTACCCAGTCGGAGGTGCAGCTCCTCCTCAGCCACCCGGGCAGTTCCTCGGTTACCCAGTCAGAGCAATCCTCATTTTAAGGCACTTAGGCCACGTCTAATTGGGCCCTTTGTGTCTGTGGGGTGAGATTTTTTCCCACTTTCCTACCCTATGAGGAGACTTCGGCAATGTTTGAATTATTTGCGGCAAGCTGGATTCGAACCCGAGTCGTGTTGGGACTTCGGACTCCGTAATCCGCAGCTTAGCCACTTGCCTCCCCCGAAAAAATTTCTATATACGCCCCTGGTCAGTATATATTGATATATAATACAGTATATCAATATATACTGGTCCAGACACGAAGCCCATGCGCTCAATTTTTCTCAAATATTTTATAAACTTGACAATCTCTCTCAAAAAATGCATATATGCACCGAAGATGGGCCCTTTATAGGAGCCGAAATATTTGCAAATAAATTGAAGTGGTGAGAGAGAAAAAGGAAGTTATTTTTTTTCCCCTTATCGTCCTAATCTACGATTCCCAGCTATACACATCTAATAATATTTGTAGAAGACAAATAAATACAAAATCTTTCTTGTAATATTATTTCTAATTGCGAATTTTATTAATCACTTCTAAATAGAATTCATTTCAAATGAGTTGGCCTGAAAGCTAATCCGTACCGATTGAGGATTAAGTCCTTTGGGATTGCTTGGCACGTGGCACGTGGCACTCGTGTGCCAAATTAAAGGAACGCACGTGTCCGGCACGAATCGCTCACCTGCGCCCAATTCTGATTGCTTTCCGTTTATGAATCATTTCAATAAAGAAGACTAGTAAATTATAATATCGTGAAGGAGGAATGGAAAAATATATAACTGAAGACTTCTGGCTCTGAGGTAAAGCGTAAGCGTAGCGTTTTTGTCAAATTTTATGCTTATTAAACAATTTTTAGCCCTCGGGGCTTGGTGTAGGGGTTAGCGTGGTAACAATACCAAAAGTCGCGGGTTCGGACCCCAGGCAGTCCGATGATTTTATTTAAGCCATTTGGATATCAAATTAGGCACTTTTTCTGATATTTTTGTGCTTTTTTGTAGGTCTTTAGTTATATCCTTTGTGCAAGAAAGAAACTACGAGATTCGATTATTCATAACAATTAAACTAATTCAAATTTTCAATTTATATGAAAAATATTTTTTTTTTAATAAATTTAATAATTTTAATAATTTTTTAATAATTAAATTAGCAAACAAAAAAAAAAGGTTGAGGAAGTTATGAGATAGAAAATTTGATATAGATTTTGTTAAATTCCAAAATGGCAATGCATAAACTATAATCAATTTAAATTAAACAAAAACATGTTTTGAAACAAGAGATAAAATGTATAGTTGAAATGAAATCTATTAAATATTAGCATAGGGAATATTCGCTCATCTGGCTTTTATTTGCGCGGTTCACTTTTCGCGGGGCGGATGACATAAAAGGCTGTCCCTACTCTTTCTCTCTCTCTCTCTTTCTCTCTCCACCAGCAAAAACATGCATGTTATCTAAATGAATGATTTAAGCGACACAAATCATGCATTGGAGAGGCCAAATGGGGCTGAGCCCCTCCGATGGACGTCCATTCTGACGGCTAAATAAATAGACATCAGCCAGACAGGGCGTGAATTTTTTCCAACGTTAAATTATTTTCAATTGGAAATTTTAATTAATTGGCTCGTTTTACGCTTGCCAAATTTACAAAGCCTAAAAAATCTTTTAAAGAGCGTCATATGGTCGTAAATGATTGCATCAATGATCAGCGACAAAAAAAATAAAAGGCCGGCTCTTCTATGTTTGAAACTAAAATTATTTATACAAAATTAAATCCTATAGGTCTCGCGAGGATAGACGAGAGTCGATGAAAAAGAGAAAAACAAGTGAGAAATACGAATCTAAGTCATTGAGAAGGCTTTCATTTGACAAGAGGCTTGTCAAACGCCCTGGAAACGCCCTTAGAGGTCCTTGAGATGGAGAGCTGCGTCTGTGCAAATGATGACGTGATCAAAGCCCTCCTGGCTGCTTAAAAAAAAGATACAAATATACGAGAAAGAGAAATAAAGTCGTATATATGTATAGTAAGATGTCTAACAATTCTGATATATCTATCAAATTACTAATTTCATTAGAAAAAAAAACAACAATAAAGATAGTTGCAGCCCTGGCATCATTGAGATTTTGTATGAGTAGTAAACTGAGTCCTTAATTTTCGCGAGAAGAGTTCGGATTTGCTATTTTTTATTTCAACTACTAGAAGAATTATCCTGAAGGATCAGAGAATCGAAACCATGTCTCTGTGAAACGACTAAGCGAAATAGAAACTCTAATTTTATCAAACTTTGATGAACACAATATTCAATAAATAAATTTATTTGTACATTTTTTGTTCCTTCTTGATTATCGAAAAAAATCAATATTTCACAAATTGCTGCTTGTAAACGAAATAACTTAAAATATTGCCCCAATAGCCGTAGTCAAGAGAGGAAAGGGATATGGGGGACAAAGTTCACCCCCTAAGAAATCCCGAAAAATTATAAATAAAGAGATTCCATGTTGTATAGATAGATATTTATTTTGCTCTGAGGATGGAGCAGTGTTAAACGGAATCGGCCTTTAAATGTCAACATTGGTAGAGAGTAACATGGTGTTAAAATTTTAAATAATATTAGTAATTTTAAAGAATATATTTTAAGAAAATTAGAATCTCAAACCAGGAAAATTTTCTCTTGATCAAAACACAGATTTCATGTTGAACAAAAGATCCTCCCTCTCCAGCACCCTCCCACCGGTGGGGGGAACATCCGAAACGGCCCTGTCCTTATCCACCGAGAAAAAAAACATTTAGGAGAAAAAAGTAAAAATTGGTCGCTCTATCTTAGTTTCTGATATTCTAAAATGCCATTTGAGGAGAGGGGAGGGGAGAGGGAGGAGGCATTTGCCCCCCCCCCCCCCATGGGTTTATATTATTCTAAATAAAATATTTCAAAATATATCTACGAGTTTATAAACTGTACAAAATTAAACAATTAAATTAAATATCTTTTGGTCAAATTTGAATACCTATTTGTAAGTAAATTTTAAGAAAAAAGTGTGCCCCCCCCCCAAGAAAAAAAGTTGAAATGACGACACACGGCAATTTTCATTAAGTAAAATAATGCTGAGTGTTGTGCGGGTAGTCATACCGATTTTTTTTGACTTTGAAACCCTTTTCACTAACAATTGTAAGATCCATAAATAGTTTTAAAATTTTATATAATTATAGAGATTCATTTAAAATCAATAATTGCAGTAGAACCTCGCTTAGCGAGCACCTATCATAACGAGTAATTCGCATAAGTAAAGTAAAAATAAGTAAAAAAGAATGACTTGCTTAACGAGCGACGTTTCGCATAACTAGTGAGGGGAAGTCCCGGATTGTGCGCATGTTACATCTGTCTGTGTCATGGAGGGGAAAGAGCTTTATGGGGAGAATGGTACTAGTGTTTCGCTTTACGAGTATGATTCTGGAACGAATTATGCTCGTTAAGCGATGATACAATGTATTTTAAAAAACTAAAAGTTTTAAGATGAAAAATTTCGTGAAATGATTAATCAGCTTGGGATTGGATGTGAGAATTCAAATGTTCTCGCTTTGAAATTCAACTGAGTGACTGCCACTTGAGAGAGATGTAGTTGTATAAAAAAGAATAAAACTGGAGGCGCAAATGCTTAAACATGCAATTGTTCTGAGGCCCTTGAGGCCCTCCCAAGCCCTCAACCTCTCTATTGTCCACAGATTTCGCCCCTCGTAATGTCCAACTCGCCCTGCATCCGCTGCCAATTATTTCCCAGGCGGACTCTTAATTATTCCAGGTTGCTCGGGATTATTTCCAAGGGGAAGTGTTAAATACCTTATTTCAGTTAGAAATTTTAAAATTTATAATTATTCTTCTCTTATATATAATTAATAAAAAGGAAAGAGTAATTTTAATCAATAATAAATTTAACCGAAGTGCCCACATCATCAAAAACCTACTCCAGTGGTGAAACCAGGATTGTCCTTGAGGGGGGTTTTATGTTTTTTTAAAAAGTGCCTCCTCTTAGGCATTAAGCAGGATTCTTCGGGGGCTTTATCAATGATATTTAAAACAAATACAAGCTTTTTTTAAATGGAAAGACTCAAAGTCCAAAAAATAAAACGCGGACATGGCCACCCTCTCGCCCTATAAGTCTATTAAAAATATCCGTAAGAGAAAGTAAAAATGTCGACATAAAAAATCTAGTTTGACATCTCAAGATGTGCGGTTAGTCTCACCAGATTTTAAAAATATTTATTCGGATTCAAATGAATCGAAATAAATGAAAATACGAGAGTCATTTGGAAAGTAAAGAAAGTTTTGTGCTAGCGAGTGAGCGCACATTGTTACTGGAGATGAGACTTAGATTTCGAACATCAATCCAGAAACAAAGTGCCAATCAATGGAATGGCACCATTGGTGGTCCTGGTTCGACTCCAGGGGGTGCAATCTTAAGCACAAACATATCTCGCAAACTTGCTCTCTTAAACGAAATATTGACTAGCTAATGAATAGTCTATTTGTGCATCGGGTGAAAAAATTCCATCCTTTTCAAACAAGGCCTAGTTAAAAAAAAAAAATATTTTGTTTAATTTTTTTTTCCATCTGGCTCCCTAATTTTTGCATTTTCCTTGCGTTCCTTATTTGTTACACATTGGTAGAGATATGCATTTTATCGTTTTTTTTTTTTGTTTTTTTTACGACTTTACTTTGAAACTTTGATATATTATTATAGAAACACATGGAATAAATGGTGAAGTTAATAAAACGAGTGTCCATTGGGCAGATGATTTGTTCCAGGGGCGTTGAATCATAAATCGGCCTCGGCCAGAGTTGTTTTTCTGCCAGTAGCATAGACGTTAGCGTCTTCTATAGCCGCGTGGCTCCTGCCCTTATGCCTTCTGGCCCTGACAGACAGACAACGCGTGCATCCCAATGACCAGAACCATTTGCCTACTCCCACCCCCTCTCTTATTTACATATTTTGCATGATAACGGTTCAAGTAATTTAAGTTTATTGAAATTAAAACTTAAATTTAGTTGGATAAGAAAAAATATTCTATTCATAAATATTAGGCTAACTTAACAAATTAAGGGAAGTCAAAGAAAGAAAAAATAAATGGTCGGGCGAACACTTTACCCACCCTATTCTATGAAATAATTGTAGTGTGTTAAAAGTATTTAAATAAATTTTGCTCTACGGGGCGCGTGTTCAGACCCCAGGAAGTCTGATGAATTTATTTAAATCATTTGGATCTGGCGGATCCAGAGGTGTTTCTCGGGGGGGGGGGGGGGGTAATCTGGAGTGACTGGTCGCACAGCACACATTTTTTTCTTAATTTCGGTAATTTAAAGGCGCATTCTGTAAATTAAATTTTTAAGTATTAATTTTTAAAATTTTACATTAAAAATACATTTTTTTCGAAAAAAAGTATTTTTTTCAAATCTCAGGGGGGTAATTACCCCCTTTACCCCCCTTCTTGTATCCGCCCTTGATTTGGATACCAAATGGTATAAATAAAAATGCTTGCCCTAAAATATTGTTTCTAAATAATTGTGTATCGTTTAAAGTCTATATGGCCTAAGATGCCGAAAAGACTAAAAAATTTTGCTCTGGTGTTATCCTAAATTTTCAAATTTAAATAATTTTTTTTTTTAACAAACTTATAACAAGTATATATTTTACTCGAAATAAATTATAATTTCGAAATATAAATTTATTTAAAAAATTATATGTAATTATCCCCCTCCTCATCTATAACCCCCCACCCTCCCTAAATGTGCGATGCTTACCCAAAAGCTTTTCAGTTTTTGGCCTTTAATTCTAGTTTATCTATGCAAAATTTAAAAACAATTGAATAAATAGTCTTTGAGTGTTCGTTGACGAAAAAAATTAGCACATACAGACCCACAGACATCATTTTCAAAACTAGTTAAATGAATTCAGAGGACCTCTTTTTTTTACGATTACATTAACTCTATGTAGTCAATCTAAGGTAGGTGGGCAAAATGATCCATTATCGGCCTATAATTAAGTGAGATGTTGACAAATATTATTAATAATTTAAAAGTCAAATGAAGGGGGTTCTGACCCACTGCTATTTCGATAAATTTATTTAAATCTTTTGTATACCAAAAAGTATAAATAAATAAATGAGCCTGGACACCAAAATACTGTATATCGTAATTAATATTAAGTAAGTATCGTTTGAAGTCTAAATAGCCCTTGGGCCAGAGCTTAGTGGTAGAGTTTCTGTCTATTGTGCTGGAGGTCAAGGGTTCGCATCCCGTCTCATTGGCTATAAAACAGACGGGGTCTAAATGGCATTCGATGCCGAAATAGACCTTAAATAAGATTTAAAAAAAAAGTCTGCCGAAAAGAGTAAAAAAAAATTATAGCATCGCATAGAACTGAGTTTCAAAAAATAAATATTATAGGGCCTATATCAAAAGAGGATAAATTATTTTAAAGAAAATCTAACTGGGACTTGATTTATTTAATCTGTACTATAAAATAATTCGCTATAATATATGAGGCTTCGTCCTCATTTCCGTCTTTTTTTACCGTAGTATAAAATTTCTAAATTATAATGAATTAATGAAAGTTTCCCATTTCGATTGGACGACAACCAAACGGATTCCCTATGCAAATGTTTTTACAATGAATTTGCATTTACAAGGTCTGAAAATGAAATTTATGATGAAAATGTGATAATACAGCACTTTTGCATTTAAAAAAAAAAAAATTAGTTAAAAATAAAATAAAAATGTGGTTGTTATGTCATTTGCATCCAATTTATAAAATAAAGTTTGTATAAATTGCTAAAGTTTCTTCCTTATTTTAATATTTGAATCGCGCACCCGCCATGGCGGTGTCTGTTTGTAAACATTCGCTATCAATTTTTCTCTCTTATAATTATTAGTTTTTGAGGTATTTTAAGACTTTAATTTATATTTCTTCGTGTTATCTCCTATTTTAATCATCGTTATAGTTAATATAATCAAGAATCGTCAAAATTTTCATCCTTATATGAAAAACAGCAAAGGCCCTGACGGAGGCCGGGTCAAGACCCGTCCCCCAAAAATTCCAACGACGAGGAGCAAGCTACCAGTCAAAGAAAATGAGTAAAACAAAAAAAGGAAGACATCAGTCTCTCCGAGCCTTGATGCCAAATCGGAAAAAGGTAACGTTTCTAAGGTAAACATTACTAATATAAACGCATCTCAAAACATTGATGATAATGCATTCGAGCCTTGATTCAGATATGAACTCGCTCTATGGAAGCGATGCAGCATCAATTAAATCGGTAGAAAATAGCACAAATAAAAAAACAATCTAAGGCCCCACCAATAATATTAAACTCCCACGTGGAAAATCCAAAGTTGTTCTTTCAAACACTAAACAATATTGTTAATGGTAATATTAAAATAAAATGTACTCGAAACAAAACTATACTTCTATGCAATACGCTAAAATGAGCACAGTAAAGTAGTTGAATACTTAAAAAAGAATAATAAAGAATTTTACATCTTATTCTATCCCTGGTCAAGGGTTAGTGAAAATGGTCCTCAAAGGGTCTCAGCACTGGCTTCAACAGCCAAGACGTGCTAGAGGACTTGCAAAGAAAAAAGCCTCCCACCGGAAAAAATTATCCAAATAAAGGCAAAAGGCTCGGATAAATTAATTCCTGTATTTATATGTCTCTTTCCGCCAGGCACACAAATTCAAAATATTACAAAAATGGATAGAATTTGTTACATGACTATTAAATGGGAGAAGTATATAAATAAATCTCGGTATATGCAGTGCTACAAATGTCTTGGCTTCAATCACACGACCAAGACCTGCTGTTGCGAGGAACGCTGTCTGAAATGCGCGGGAAAGCATTTTAAATAGGGCCTGCACAAATGACTTCGTCAAATGTCAAAACTGCAATGGCCAGCATTGGGCCAACTCCAAAGACTGTCCATTCATTAAAAGAGAAATTGAAAAACGAAATTCGGCCACTCAACCTAAATCTACGCATTCGGTACCTGTAATTTCGGATAAAAATTTTTACCCACTCTCCCCAAAACGCAAACGTCTGCGGCTTCCACTTCCATCCTGGAAAATAGCCAATCTCAATTTTAAGGAAATTTCACAAACACAAACCTGGTCAAATAAATCCATCTGCGCCCCCTGAAACGGGAAACAAACTTCAAAGATGTCATTCAAGAACTACAAAGGTCTTTTAAAAAATCCCAATATTTTAAAAATAATAGGTAAAATAATAAAAAATATGCAAATCACTTTCCCAAACACAAGACAACACACAACTGACTAAACATTCTCCTGGAGGAGGGGACAGACCTGCTTCAATTATGGCCCTAATTCCCTTCCATTAATTTAATAAATTGGAATGCCAATAGCATAACAGGGAAAAACAGCCGAATTGATAGAATTTATTGGGAAAAGAAACGCCCACGTAGTTGCCATAACGGAAACAAGGCTCAAGCCAAAATGTCAAAATTTTATCTCCCGGGATTTATAATTTTTTGAACAGTGATGGGCCGAAAAGGGGTTTTGCTAGCTGTTCAAGCGAATTATCGCCTCAACAGCATCCCATTGGCAATATAAGGACATCTTGAAGCCGTGGCTGCAACCATAAGCACTACATCAGGACGAATGCTCATTTGCTGCGCCTATAACTCTCCCTCAAGAGCTCGACCTCTTGAAGAAAATTATATGCTTTTTGAAACCGTACAAAATGGTCATTATTTTGGGCGAC